>JAODAL010020132.1:0-70235 GCA_025379985.1 Phyllomedusa bahiana | reverse complement strand
GTTATGGGTGGCCACCCCCCTGGACCCCCGGTACAAACAAAAATCAGCACTTTCCTTCCACCCCCCCCAAATAGAAAAAAAATGAGGAATGGAGACCTTGCTGATTGACAACTGGGAATTGTTGGTTGCTTCACGTTCCCAAATTCACGGTGGAAAAACATCAGCGACGTGACAGCGTAGAGTGCCAAGTGGGCTAGGGGGCGCAGCGGGAAAGGTGGCAAAAGCCAAAAGGGGGTGACCTCTGGGCATTCTTTGTTTCCACCTCACCAGTCAATGCAGGGCAACTCCAAACACGAGATCAGTTAAAGATCATGGTGCACGACTATCTGCGTCTAACACCGATGTTTTTGCATGTGTTCGGCCCCAATAAATTCTGGGTATCCAAATGGCGAATGGCCCGGGGCTCTCAGCCATAGAGGTGTTTCCCCCCAGAGCCGCGTCTTCTGGGGCCTTGCACAGCTGGGGGTTTCTTAAAAGCAAACGCATCCGGTTTTCCAAATTTTAATGTGGATCTTTACTTTATAAAGATGAATCGGGCATGGACTTGATGTGTTGTCCCCCCAAATTGCGGGTCCCCGTTTTGTTGCCGTTATTCACATTCCTTTTCAAACGAAAGGTCCTTTTGAAATTTTTTTTTAAAATGATAATTTTTACTGCAATTTTTATTCTTTTTCCAACGTTCATTTTGTGGTTTTGCTGGAGGAGACTGAAAAAGACAGCAAGGTTTTGACAACACCGATTCCATTTACTATTTATTTAAGATTTTTTCGCATTGTCAATGGTTTTGGGGTCTTTTGCTGTGAGATACGCAATAACTGGTCCTTTGGGAACGAATGGATTCGGTGGCTTTTCTCCCTCACAATTTTTAATGTGGCTGAGAAGTTTTTTTTAAAATTTTTTGGGGTCTGTTGCTGGAGTACAGTTAAAATTTGGTCCTTTGGAAAGAAAGTGGCTTCTGTGGCATTTCTCCCTACAATTTTTAATGTGGCTGAGAAGTATTTTTAAAAATTTTTTTGGGTTGGCTTTGAAAAGAATTGGGGGTCCTTTTAAAAAATTTTGGTTCTAAGGGCTTTTTCCCCCTCAAAATTTTTTAAAGTGGCTAAGGGGTTTTTTTTTTTTTTGGGGGCATTGCTTTAAAATGCAGCAATATACAGGCCTATTTAAAAATGTTGTTTTAACGACATTTGTTCTTCAAATTGCCCAAAGTGGCTAAAGGGTATGTTTTGAATTTTGGGGGCATTTTGCTTGACTTGCAGCTTACTACAGGTCCTTTTTTAAAAATTTGTTTCTAACGACATTTTTTCTTAACAATTGCAAAGTGGCTAAGGGTATGCTTTGGGAATTTTGGGGCATTTTGGGCCTTTGTGATTTGGGGAAAAGATTTTTTAAACGTTCCCCTTATTTTTTCTAAAAAAGGGGTTTTTTCCATCTTTTAAAAAATGTGTTTTTGAATTAAATATAAAAAACTTGCTGTCAAAATAGCTGTTAAAAAAATTCCTCTGAATTGTACAAGGGGGGTACAGGAAAAACTTGACCAGATGTAGGTTATTCGAGGACATGGAGTATGGAGCAAGGACAGAGAAAAAAGTACAGAGACCATTTCCTCCAGCACTTGGTAAAATGAGAAAAAAAATGCAAGATTAAAGGGCACCCGGGTGTAACAGGAGCGTTATCCACCCGTATTTCCAAGTGAAAGCTAATTGGTCCCCACTCTTAGGGGGGGCAGCGCTACCCGGTTTTATTGAAGGGGAAGGCTGGAGTTCTCAACTTTGTCCCCCTCTGCTTCGCACGACAGTTTTGTTGCTGCGTCATAGGGCTTTTAACTGCGTGTTAATAGATGACGGGAGGCCAGCCTGGGGTTTTCAGACCCCTGAACTCCGGCCCTGGGTCATGCTGTGGCCCAGGACAGGGATAGTCAAAGTCCAGTTAACTAAAATGGTGGTTGAAAGATCCTTTTCCGGCACTTTTTAAATGTGGGGGTCATGCAGGTTTGGGGTAGCTGTGGCCGGACAGGTATAGTCAATGTCCCGTAAAAATAAAAAAGGTGGTTGAAAGACTCCTTTTTCCGCCCTTTTTTAATTGTGGGGGTCATGCAGGTTTGGGGTCTGCTGTGGCCAGGACAGGTTTTTGTCAATGTCCAGTGAAACTAAAAGGTGGTTGAAAAAACTCCTTTTTCCGGCATTTTTAAAATGTGGGGGTTTGCAGGTTTGGGGCTATGTGTGGCCCGGAAGGGTTTGTAATGTCGTTCAACTAAAATGGTGGTTTAAAGTCCTTTTTCCACACTTTTAAAAAATTTGGGGGGGTGATGAAGGTTTGGGGCTCATGCTGGGGCCCCAGGCGGTAATCAATGCCAGGGGAAACAAAAATTGGGGGTTAAAGACTCCTTTTTCCGGCTTTTTTTAAAATGTGGGGGTCTGAAGGTTTGGGGCTCATCTGGGGCCCCCGGCAGGTAAAAGTAAATGCCCCAGTTAAACTAAAATGGGGGTTTGAAAGGGCCCCCTTTCCTTTTTTTGCCGGACTTTTTTAAATGGGGGGGTAAAATGCGGTTTGGGGGTCAGGGCTGCTTTCCCCAAGGCCCGGGTTTTTTCAATTTTCCAGTTCAAGTAACATGTTTGGTTCAAATCATACTGCCTTCCTGGCACTTTTTAATTTGTGGGTAAATGCATTTTTTAAAGGGGTCGGGTGTGGTCCCAAGGGACGGGTTTGGTAAAGGTCTGTGATTTTTTTCTGTGCCCTTTTATAACCTAAGTGTGTTCCCTAAGATGTAGCACTATCCATTTGATGTTGGGGTTTTAAAATTTCAGCTTCTCCAGCCTTGTTTGGGTGAAATTAATAAAAGGTTTTTGTTGCTCTCCCCATGGGACTTTAATGGTCCACGCGCATAATCGATGCTCACTATCGAAAAACCCCATTCGATAGGGGGCCCGGGGCCCTATGGGACTATGATCGATCTGGGATAGCCAACGCAATCGCTCACACTAAAAAAAAAGTGCCCCCAAAATTTACACAGGGGGCTTAAATTGTGACTTTGCAAACGGGAACGTCTTATACATTAACA
This sequence comes from Phyllomedusa bahiana, assembly GCA_025379985.1. Taxonomy (NCBI): domain Eukaryota; kingdom Metazoa; phylum Chordata; class Amphibia; order Anura; family Hylidae; genus Phyllomedusa; species Phyllomedusa bahiana. The sequence goes on along the minus strand of JAODAL010020132.1, from coordinate 67,177 downwards.
GAGGAATTTCAGGGAAACTTGTTGTTTCCCCTTTACAAACCCCTTCAATTTTTTTTAAAAACAGGTCTTTTTTATTAAAAAACCCTTTTGGGTGCCCCTCGTGTTTAGTTGCGGATCCAAAAAAGTTTCCCCTTTTTGACGTTTTTTGGGCTTTCCCAATTACCCCCCCGATAAGGTTTTTTAAACAGTTTTTATTGCATAGAACTAAAATCTTTAATTTGTTGCCCCCAGGGGGCTTTTTAAAAATGCTTTGCCGAACCTAAACGTCTGTCCCATGTTTTTTTTGGGATAAAATGCAGATTTCCCCTATTCTTGTTTTTAATTTTTCGAAATAGGGCTACCTATTTTTTTTTAAAAACATATTGTACTTTAAATGGGGTACCACATGGTGGGTTTCTCAAAAATTCAAAAAAACTTTTTTTTATGATAGTTTTTTTTTTAAAGTGATCGTTTTAAATTCTTTTTTTTTTTTGCAAATATTGCAAAAAATTTTTAACCCCTTTGCCCCTTCCCACATGCAAAAGAACCCTTTAAAAATTGACCCAACTTTGTGTGTACACCCCTTTTGTACAAGAAGGGCTAGGTATATGGCATTGCCCACCGTTTTTTCCCTTTTTTTAGGGAAAATTTCCAATACCCCTTTATCTAAAATCTCAGAAAAAATTAGGTTTCTTCCCGGGAAAATTCCATACTTTTTTTTGAAAGAAAAAAGTTTTATTTCTTAAATTTCTACTATATCCTGTAGTGAAAAATTGTTTTTTGCCCTAAAATTAGTTTTTTTTTTTTTCTTTTTTGGGGGGCATAATTCAATAGATGGGATTTTTGTGTTTTAAAGATTTTTACTTTTTTTTTTTCCCCTTTATTAGGTTTTTCTTTGGAAAATTCCTTTTAAGAAAATCTTGGGTCTATTTTTTTTTAAACCTTTTGATAATCTGTCCCCGGGAGTACATGTTCGTTTGGTCTCAGATATTCCCGGGGGATAGCCTCTTTTTGTTTAGGTGAGTGAAAACTGTTTCCCGGAAAACTATCATATAAAACATTTTTGTTTGTAACCCACCATTTTTACATCATTGAATGTAAAATTTTGTAAAAAATATGTGGGTAGCATATTCAAAAAATTAAAGACAAAAATGGGGGAAATTGATAGTATCAAAAGAAAAAAAGGACAGACGCGGGTGGGGGCAAACTTTTTTTTAGGCCCGGGGGGCAACATTTGGTTTTTAGGTTTTATGCAATAAAAAAATTTTTTAAAAAAACTTACGGGAGGAAATTGGGAAAAGAAACCCTTAAAAAGGGAAGAAATTTTGGGGTCCGGAAACAAACGGGAGACCCCAAATGGGGGTTAAATTATAAAAATTACCTGTTGTTATTATTGAAGGTTTGTATGGAAAAACCCCTCAATTACGTGAAAATCGGCTCTGTGTTGGTTATGAGTCGTTTGACGTCCAATTATGCAAGGGGAAATTGGGTTTGGGCCCTTTTTTTTAATGGTGTTGTCACATTTTTAATTTTCCCGTAAAAAGGGGCACAGTCCCCGAAAGCTTTGGCTAAGTTCCACTAGCCTCATGTTTGTACCGCTGCACGTTTTTCATAAAAATATCCTCACTTGAAGCCAATGCCCGGGTCGATGTGTTTTTTTCCCGCTTAGCCGGGGCTCGGGGACAAGCGGGGAGCGGGGTATTCACTCAAAGCCGGGATATCTTCCCCGTACCCAGAATGACCCCCAAAAAATGTTTTACCCACAGATACAAAATGGCACTATGCTTTTTTGTAAGGATGTCATTTTGTTATTTTTTTGGGAAATGACATTTTTTACAGAATTTATTTAGGGAAGTTTTATTTATAGTTTTACATTATTATCATTTTGTTTTTTTTCAGTGTGATAACATACAACATACACCCCTCGCTGCAGTTTTTAAAGGTATTTTTTACACGTGTAGATGTGTTAATTCGTACGCACACCCCATAAGTAATAAAAATGTAATAATCATACCCAAAACACTTCTTAGTTGAGAAGACATTTGCCCTCCTGGCTTCTGAGAGTGATTCAGCCAATCAATTCAATGGTTTCATTTTTCTCCAAATCCTTCTTCAGTGATTAGGGACAGACTCCCCTGGAGATCAAATGATGCGACCCATAGTGACTCCAGCCCCAGAAAATTTTAAGCCTCAAATTGTGCAATTTGTGTCCAGCCTGGAGCCCTTTTTGACACTACTCAACCTCACAGAAATCACCTTTTCAAAAACTGATTTTTTAGAGAAATTTGGAGCTCTCCTGATTGCCTCTAACGGTGAGAGCCAGTGCTGCCATCAGCCATCTGTTAACACGGAGGTCCAGCTGCCAGGGCCAGACTTACAGTGGGTGCGGTGAGAGCCCAGGCTAGCGTCTGTCATCTATTAACACGCAGGTTCAGCTGCCAGGGCCGGAGTTACAGTGGGTGCGGTGAGAGCCCAGGCTGGCGTCCTTCATCTATTAACACCAGGTTAAAATGCCCTTATGACGCAAGCAACAAAACAGTTCGTGCTGAAGCAGAGTGCGGAGGGAAGTGTGAGTAAGACCTCCAGCCTTCCTCAGTACACAGTCAAGACCTGGTAGCGCTTGCCCCTCCGTATGAGTGCGGACCAATTGATCTTCACTTGGAAATACTGGTGGTTAACGCTCAAGTTCCACCCAGGTGCCCTTTTTCTTGGCATTCTTTATCTCAATTTACTCAACATGCTGAGGAAATTGTTTCGTTCTTTGTTCTCTGTCCGTGCTCCATACTCATGTCTCTGAATAACCCTAACATCTGGTCAAGTCCTTCCTGTACCTCTCCTGTACAGATTCAGTGGAATTTTTTTACCAGCAAATTTTTGGTACATGCAAGTTTTTAAGTAGTTTTTAATCTAGAAAACACTATTTAAAAATAGGATGAGGAATCAAACCATTCTTTGTTTTTTTTGTTATTGTATTAAATGTGTGTTTCTCAATACAGGGATTGCTAGCTTTATAGTTAAAGATCTTGCAAAAAACATGTCATTTTGCAATATGTGTCCATTAACAGCGTCCTACCTATTTCCTGTTTCTGACAGCACGCATCACCCTTGAGCCACTCCTTGCAATTGTGAAGAACAAATGTCTGTTGAGAAACCATCTATTTTTACAATAGAGACCTGTATCTAGCTGCATTCACAGCAAAATGCCCGCCAAAAATTCAAAAGCATGACCCATAGCCACTTTTTGACAATTGTGAAGAACAAAGGTCTGCTAGAAACAACATTTTTATAATAGGACCTGTAGTATAATCTGCATGACACGAGCAAAATGCCCCCAAAAATTTCAAAGCAAGACCCTTGAGCCACTTTTTGACAATTGTGAAAACAAATGACTGTTAGAAACAAACATTTTTTTATATAGGAGACCTGTATATAAGCTGCAATGTCACAGCAAATGCCCCCAAACAATCAAAGCATGAACCTTGAGCCCACTTTTGACAAATTGTGAAGAACAAATGTCTGTTAGAAATCAACAATTTTTTTTATAATAGACCTGTAATGTATAGCTGCCATGTCACAGCAAAATGTCCCCCAAACTATTCAAAGCATACCCTTGAGCCACTTTTGACAATTGTGAAGAACAAATGTCTGTTAGAAACAACATTTTTTTAATAATAGGACCTTAGATGAGCTGCATTTTTTTTTTTTGTTTTTGTTTTTTTTTTTTTTTTTTTTTATTTTCAAAGCAGCATGACCCAAAATTTTATAAAATGACTTCTCAGCCACTGTTAAAAATTGGAGAGAGGAAAAAAGCACTTAGAAGCACATTTCTAGTTCCAAATGGACCATGATTATAGCTGTATCTCACAGCAACATGAACCCCAAAAAATTATAAATATGACTTCTCAGCCACTATTAAAAATTGTGAGGGAGAAATGCCACTTGGAAGCCACTATTTCAGTTCCAAAGGACATAAATTATAGCTGTATCTCCCAGCAAACATGACCTCAAAACCATTGACAATGCGAAAACTTCTAAAGATAAAGTGAGTAAATGGAAACGGTGTTGTCATGAAACTTGCTGTCTTTGTTACAGTCTCCTCAACAGCAAACCAGCAAAATGAACTGTTAGGGAACCGAGAATAAAAAAGCAGTAAGAAAATGATCATTTAAAAAAAAAGTTTCAAGAGGACCCATTCTGTTTGAAGAAGATGTGAAGTAGACCGCAACTAATCAGTGACCTCGGCATTGGGGCCACAACATCATCAAAGATCCATTGCCTGTTTCATCTGCGTGACAGTCCAAACGATCCGCATTATCTGTGGAAAGCCGGATGCTGTTTGTCTGAATGACACCTCCAGCTGTGCTGAAGGTCCGCTCAATAGACCTGGCTGCTTGGCAGGACAACACCTCTATGGCGTGGCGAGCCATTCGTCCATTATGGATACCCAGAAGTCTATTGGGTCGGAACACATACAAAAACATCGTTATGAGACGCATATAGTCTGCACCCTGATCTTAAGCTGGTCACTGTGTGTGATGTGTGCCCTGCATTGCATGCGTTGGTGATTTTAAATAAAGGATTGCCAGAGGACACCCTTAGGCTCTGCCACCTTGCCTGCTAGCTGCTGCGCCGCTACGGCTACTTGGTACTCTACTGATGTCACGTCGCGGATGTTGATTCCAATGTGACATTTGAGGAACATGAAGCAAGATGCAACAGATGTCCTCCAGTTGATCAATCCAGCAAGTCTCCATTTCCTGCATTTTTAACTCTCTAATTGGTGGGTGGAAGGAAAGGCTGGAATTTTGTTTTGTACCAGGGATCCAGAGGGTGGCCACCCAGAACTGGTTGTTCATTTTGATGGCCTTAATGCGAGATCATAGTTGGAGGAAATGGAGCATACAATGCACTCATGTGAGAGATGGAGCTTGATTTCCTAGGCCTCTGGGTCGAGGGCACTAGCAAACTGATCCTTCCTCATCTTCCTCCTGCCGTCTCAGAATTCGCGCCAACCTCTTTCAAGCAGGGACTTTGTAACGTCGGTGTTTAGGAATACCTCCTCTTCCTCCTCCGCTTCCTCCGGCCAGATTGAACACAATCCCTGACTTTGCCTGAGATGATGCACCCTGAAGCAGATGCACGCCACCTGCACATATCCCGCCTGGTGACCCCGAACCACTGCCTTAATGAAGAACCCCCCAAAATAAATTGAGAATCTGTCCGGGCCTTGTGGATTCGACAGAAAAAGGCTCTGTGTCTGCATCTGTGTCCGGTCTCCTCCTCCGTCCGCGTTGGCAGGACCTGTGTTTCAGAGTGTCCAACGGATTATTTCCAGACACAAGATCACCACAATGCTCATCTGACAAGTGGCATTGTCGCACTGAACATTTGGTGGCCTTCTTCAAAACTGGCAAGGATGGGTGTCAGAGGCTCTTTCACCTGCCTCCACTCTCGTGGCTCAACACCCGAGTCCCGCACCGCTGCTTGTCCAGACCATGTGTCACTTCGTACTGCGTAAGGCATTGCCTGCTCCCACAATCGCTGGAGCATGTGGGATTGATGGTATTCCATGCGTGTTTGCCAGGACGGTCAACAATGAGACGGTTGACCGGGGAGGCCGAGCTGACGCTGCAATGCAGGCCTAGGCGGGACGAAGCAGGGTGCGAACTGCGGAAGTGCGAACTAAGACTTCAAGCCTTCCCTCAGCAGGCAGTCCAGACCCGGGTAGCTCTTTGAAATTTCCTGGACCTACAAGGTTCATGACATGTGCCCAGGCAAGGGAATGTGCTCCAGCCTACCGATCTTAAGGGTGCCAGCAGATTTCGGACCTTTAATCGCACACGCACCTTGCCTGGCACAAGGTGTCTTGTCACCCGAGCCAGTGCTCGGTCCTCGTTGCGGAGAGCCATCACATCTCTACCTTGTGTGTGGACGGTCCTTCAAGACAAGATTAAATTCAGCACGGCCCTGGTTTCTCTTGTGGCACGTGATGCCACCAGAGGACCTTGGGGGAAAGAGCCCAGCACCATCCCTTGCGGTTTTGAAGAGCGTGCGCCGAGGCTGAGAGCCACGTCACCCCCAGAGACACCACCCAGCTCACCCAGTGAGCTGTGCACAAGATATAGCGACCTTGGCCATGCTTACTAGTCCACCGATGTCAGTGTCGATGAACTTTTCCGGCCACAGATGCAGACAACGCGCTTGAAATTTTTAGATGATACTTGGCTTGGCCAGGCAGGGACGGCATTTCTGATGCAAAGAAATTGCCTGTCACGCATCTGGTATGGCAAGGCAAGTGCCATGGACGTGGCAGAACCCATCGTGTCCCACCAGACGGAAAGGCAACATTTCCAAGCCAAAACCTGTGCAATGCCGACATTCAGGCTTTTGCTTTGTATGGTTTGGGTAACGTGTTAATTCTGCTTCCCCAACCTGGAAGACAGAAGGCCTGGCTCTAGACTGGCCCTGTACGGCGTGCAGTCATCAAACTGGCGGGAGGAGAAGGGTAGGATGGGATTCTGTGTGCTGGTGGTACCGGGCGATGTGGAGTCTGAAGCGGAGGCTGATCCCGATCATGACTCTGAGAGACATGGTCACTGAGGAAGCGCTTGGTGGGCGAGGAGGAGGAGTCCGGAGACAGAGGGTGTGACAGTGGTTTGAACCCGTTGATCTGGCCTTTTTTGCCAAGTGTTGCCTATGTGACTATACATGTTGGTGTGGTTAAACACCTAAGATTCGTTTGCCGTCATACTTATGTGTTTTACTACAAAGCGTCATATGACATCGCTGGTGAATCAGGAGCTTTGCTCAAAGAATGCCAGGCTTGAGAATTGCCTGGACCCTGCTTTGACGGCTATAAGCGAGGAGCGGGGTTTTCCGCTGACCGTGGCTGGCGGAATCATATCACTGACTTCTTCGACCTGCCCTCCCTCTTTTTGAGAGGCGGGACCCGGACTGACACTACCCCATCGTCTTCCTCCTCGTCCAGTGATGAAGCGCTCGCAAGCAAATTCTGCTGAAAAGACCACGTTGGATTCCGCAATGTCGTCATCAATCATCATCAACACAGGTGACTTCGTTGCCGTCCCTGACCATTTCTGGATCCAGGAGCGCGGCTACAAGCAAGATGGACTGCAAGGACGTTGCCTACCGGCCCAGGTATTTTTGCCGATTGACCGCTTCCTTCTCCTCCTCTTATGGCATCAGTAACTGGCGTCAGAGCAGAGAAAAACATCCTCTTTGGTCCTCTTGAATCTTTAACATCCTTCTGACCCCAACCGCATTTTTCATCAAAGAGGTCATCAAATATGGATAATCCACAGTGGTGGGTTATCACGATTGACATTTTGAGCTGCCCTTCTGCTTCATTTGGACAGATGATGATGATACTGATGACGACATTTTGTGGTCCGTGACTGTGGAGGACGTGGAGGTAAGACTGCTGGATGGCAGGGTATTTTTGTTGTCATTAACCACTGAAGAACAGATTGTCGACGGTTTTTTTTTTTTTTATTTTTTTTATTTGTGGGGGGTTTTTTCTTTTTTTTTTTTTTTGGGGGGGTGGGTTTTGGTTTTTTTTTTTGGTTCGTTACTGAGATTCCACAGGGCCCTGACCCATCGATGAACAGGCCTGACGGTCCGCAACCACGGATCCGCGGGCATGCGTGTTGGTCGCCAGCACTGGAAGGAGCACCTGCTCTCGTACCTCTACCTCCATGTCCTACCCCACTTCTTATGCTCGCTTACCACCTGCATTTCGCTCCATGTTCAGAAAGAAAAAATTGAGAGGGTATGAAGAGTTTGGACGTCTCTTAATAAAAGACGGCAAATCACAGCTTTCTCAAATCCCTCAAATCAAAACAAAATTGCTGTATTAAATTTAACTGCAAGGTGTGCTCTATCAACAAACTGGCCTGTGCCAAAGGTGAAAAAAAACACTATATGTAATGTATGACGATAATATAAGGTATTTTGGCACTATCAATTTTTAACCTGTGGTGACTACAAAATTGCTGGAATTCAAAGTTTAACTGCAATTTGCTCTATCAACAAAGCTGGCCTGTGCCAAAGTGCAAAAAATACGTAACTGAAATGTATAGGGATAATAAAAGGTATTTTTTGGCACCTATCAATCACCTGTGGTGACTACAAAATTGTGCTGGATTCAAATTTAACTGCGACGTGTCTCATACAACAAAGCTGGGCCTGGTGCAAAGTGAAAAAAACACGTATCTGAAATGTAATTTACGTATAAGTAAAAGGTATTTTGGCACCTATCAATTCACCTGTGGTAACTACAAAATTGCTGGATTCAAATTTAACTGCAAGGAGTGGCTCTATTACACAAAGCTGGCCTGCTCCAATCAGTGAAAAAAACATGTATCTGAAACTGTTATACGATAATAAAAGGTATTTTTGGCACCTATCATTTTACCTGTGGTGACTACAAAATTTGCTGGGATTCAAATTTAACTGCAATGGTGGCACATCAACCAAAGCTGGACTGGCCAAACGTGAAAAAAACACGTATCTGAATATGTATACGATAATAGAAAGGTTATTTTTTTGGCACCTATAATTCCACCTATGTGACCACAAAATTGCTGGATTCAAATTTTAACTGCAAGGTGGCTCTATCAATCAAAGCAGGACGGGCAAAAGTGATAAAACACTATTCTGAAATGTATACGGATAATTAAAAAGGTAATATTTTTGGCACCTACATTTATCCTGTATGACTACAAAATTGCTGGAGTTCAAATGTTTCACTGCAAGTGGCTCTATCAACAAAGCTGACTGGAGCAAAAGTGAAACAACACGTAGCTGAAATGTATACGGATAATAAAAGGTATTTTGCACCTATCAATTTACTGTGGTGACTACAAAATTGCTGATTCAAATTAACTGCAAGGTGCTCTATCAACAAAGCTGGCCTAGTACCAAAGTGAAAAAACACGATTTCCTAAATGTTATACTGATAATAAAAGGTATTTTTTGGTACCTATCAATTCACCTGTGGTGACTACAAATTCTGGCTTCAAATTTCACTCGCAAGGGTTGATCGCTCTATCAACAAGCTGCCTGTGACCAAAGTGAAAAAACAACGTACTGAAATGTATACGGATAATAAAAGGAATTTGTTGGCACCTATCAACCTGTGGTGACTACCAAAATTGCTGTAATTCAAATTTAACTGCAAGGTGGCTCTATCAACAAAGCGGACTGGGCAAAATAAAAAACACGTATCTGAAATTTATATGGGATAATAGAAGGTAATTTTGGCACCTATCAACCTGCGGTGACTACAAAATGCTGGAATTCCTAATTTAACTGCAAGTGGCTGATATCAACAAAGCGGGACTGGGGCAAAATTGAAAAAGAACACCTAATCTGAAATGTATACTGAAAATACAAGTTGAGTATTTGCACCTAACAAATAGACCTGCAGTTACTAAGAAAAGATCTGTAACCTAAAGTATAAGTTCCCATGCTGCCCAATATCCAAGTAATATTTCAATAAAAAACTATTAATAAATAAAGCTATTGCAATGTGCAATGTCTACACTAAGTCTGGGTGCACAATATCTAAGTATTCTTTAAAGAAGCTTGTCTGTGTCGCACACCCGGCTCCCCGCCCTGCCCCCGCTCCCTTCCGTGACTTTAACCAGCGTAGATGCTCCTTTAAAATTCTCTGCTCAGCTACCCTAAAATCTGTAAAAAAATCTCTGATCTCCTAAGTTCTAACGATCATACAGCTAAAAAGTAGAGCTTGTCTCTGTGAACAAATAGAATAATTTCGCGACTGTTTGCACAGAGGCAGAGCTCGACGATCCTACTGCTTTGAAATACTGACACACACTGATATGAACAGGATGGGCTGTTCTATGTAATACGAGGTCATGTGATTTTTTCAGCACAATCGCAACCATACCAACCCAGGTCATGACTCGCACACACATCTCACCCTGCTCTATTCTGTAAGCTGATTTGCTGCCGCCCAAAATGACAGGAATCGCAGAAAATGGGGGGGGGCGCATATAAATAGATTATGCCAAATTTAACCTAAATTATCGCGGACTAAAAAATCCGATCAACGAAAATAACATTGCCGATTTCAACTTTTGTCGATAATAATCGCTCAACACTAATCATGAATTATTTTTACTTGTAAAACCCCATGTATGAAGTGAAATGCAACAGTGATTGACGGTCCCTATAGTCACCTCTATTACACTACAGTGTCAGTACTAAATGGTTTCTCTACGTCACACTACATACCAGAAAGAGCGGCTCCTTTGAGGCACTGCGGCACCCAGTTTTCTTTTCTCTGATACATTGTGTATATCGCACAGTACCCAAAGAAGCTCCTATCTTCAAATAAAAAACTGAAAGTGAGATTTTCATTTTCAGCAAGCTCTCTGACTGTTTAAAATGTCAGGACTTGCTTTATCTCTATTTGAAATCTGCTTGTATAATACATTCATCTTCCTAAAAAAAATACGTTTTGTTATGTCTTAAGTTGGTTGGCCTTTAGGCCTCAGAAACAATTGGCAATTTTCCATAGTATGGTTTCAACATATAATGGTTCGTCTTTGCAATTAATTAATATTTTATGTGAGGTAGGTCATCCAATGTCTCACACCCACGCGATGCCTTTGCCTATGTTCATTACTTGTAATTGTCTTTTTTGGTTTAATCTTATTTCGCAGTATGTAAATAAGGTATACATCCTAAATAAGTTTTATCTCTGAAGCAGTTGTACATAAAATCATTGGAAGCTGAAATATGTTTACTACATCCAGCAAACTCCATAAGATGGACGCTAAAACACTTATGGCCTCATATTAAAACTGTCTAAGGTCTAAGACTTTCTTCTTTCGCCATACAACCAATCAAGCCCAACTTGCATTCATATAGTTGCCTGTGCAAAAAAAAACAACAAAGAAAGTCTTACACCTACAATAGAGAGTTTTCATTACATTACCCCTTAGATTGTAATGCCAGCTTTTTAAATGGTGACATATAGCTATCCTAAGCGCCATTATGGTTTTAATTGGTGCAGTTTGATCCCTTAGACCTCCAGTAAACAGGAGTTGATTCTTGAGCACCACGAGTGGAGATGATTCTTGTAGGCCCACCACTTGAGCTTGATTTTTGGGCCCATAAATGGAGCTAATTGTGTTGGACCCACCAGTCCCTTCCATTCTTGGAGTCCACCCTGTTCAGGTACTCGTACATGACTGCACGATACAACAAATGACTCTTGAGCTCTTCTCTGCTTTCTGCATCTTTCTAGAAATCAGCCCCCCCAAGCCTGCCATGCCCAGTTGCTCAACATGTGCAGGGGGTCGAACTGAGGTTTTCCTTGCTTCTTATGGGCCATCCCAAGCGTGACACCCACTAAAATACTGACAATTGAAGAAGCCAATACCCAGGGCTGACATAATTAATTTTAGGACTCAAATTTGTTCATTAAAGGGGTTGTTTTCACTATTTGGAGGCCACACACCGTTTTGGTAGATAAGGTACAGAAGTGCGAGAAACTTTGTTAAAACACATAGTGATATTTAATTTGGTGTAAAAGCATGTTACAACATTATTTTTGCCACAAATTACACCATAATGACACAATTGCCGTAAAAAGTGCTTCATTGTATTTAATATATGTACCCAAACGAACTGAAAAAGAAGTTTCACTATTAATTCACACTGTGTTTGAGGACCATTGCATGTAGCCAGTATCAATAAGGCGAAGATGATTAGAAGCACAGCTAACAGCTCTAATAATTTCACACCCACTTATATAGCCATGATCAAAAGTTGATGCCAATACAACTTGCATAGACATAAGTGGCATCCTTTTATTACATTACATATAATGCCTGTGATGTAGCCTCTTCCTATTCAATCTTTAATGAATTAAGCAAAAATGTGTAAAAATATGTCAGGAAAATACATGCAAGCAGAATTCTTTTACAAGAAATAAATATATTAAATAAAAGAACCCCAACACATTACGCATGCATATGTGATTCTCACCAATTCGTAACCTGAACAATAAATTTAAGATACAATAGTAGACCCACTGATGACTGCGTCCAACATACATAAAAACAAGAAACGTAGTGGTGGAATTACTTTTTACTCTTTAAATGTAACTAAGACTTGAGGCAGAGTTTGTTGACTGTATCTCATCAGGGTCATAGGGCCTTCTTCACAACACTTAAAGCCCCTTATACTGTAAACAGTCAATGTACAGTATAGCCCAAAGTTGAGTACAACATTATGCACAAGAAAAACCTCATGAAGGGAAGATCTCTCCTTAAGGAAGCACCGAATGAACGGCTTGTAGAGTTTGTGTTTTGCCTTTATCGCCCTCTACATAGCAATCTGCATATCACAAGGCATGATGTGGGAAAGGGGGTAACGCCACAGCGCCCTCTGTTGGATGTAACAATCCTCAATTTGCTTTGACCTCACCGAGTCCTTGAAGAAAGCAAACAGGATTTTAGCCAAGCCAGTATCTCGTCCTCTGCAGACTTCTCTGTTTTCAGGATTTTTGTCCCACTTCAGTGCAGAGCGAATACTGGGCTGGCTGTGTGGAGCATCGAGTAGTCTGCAGGAAGGGATGAGATCTCTCCTTAAGAAGCACCGACACGAACGGCTTGTAGAGTTTGTTTTTGCCTTGTTTTTTGTTTTTTTCCCCCCCCTTTCCCCGCCCCCAAGAAACAACCTGGTAATACGATTCCTTGAGGGTAAGCATCCCTAAAGTTCCATTAGAAGATGGTTTTCAGAATATAAGTGTCTACAAGCAATCAGCCCACCAGGGGGTATAGCCTTCCGCCTTTCATTGCAATGTTTTCGGAGGACACACCTCCTTCCTCCGGCAGGCGTTCTCTGTTCTTACTGTCACTCCCAGTAAGGGCCCATCCATTAAAAATACCTCCTCTAGACATTTAACTTCTAGGTCCTATCTTTGTGATACAAAACACCTTTAAAATATTTCATATAACATGTCCTAAAATTCTACAAAAAAGATGTTAGATTAAAAGCTTTGTTTAACCCTTTAGGGGTAAGTAAATCGAGTTTATAAATTTCCATAGCCTCACGCTGGAGCAGACTGGATCCAAGAATAAAATATGTTTTATATCAACATACTGAAACGGCTACATTAAAACTGCACGTATTTATTCAGATTTATACAAATAACAAATGACAAACACAGCCGTATATTCAAATCCTGAAATATATCAAATCATCAGTGATCAGACACAATAATAATGATTGCAACAGGTTAAACTCATCTATATCAGGCTAAACAGTCTTACCATGGATTCTTTTTAGATGATCGTTTAGACTGTTTAGCCTGATAATGGTGAATTTAACCTGTTGCAATCATTTTTAAATTTGTGTCTGATCACTGATGATTTTGATGTTGGTGGACAGATTTATATGCTCAGGTTTTTAAATATATGGCTGCTTGCACTGTGTTTGTCATTTGTTATTTGTATAAATCTAAAAAATAACGTGCAGTTTTAATATACCCGGTTTCAGAGCTGTGGTATAAAACATATATTTTATTTCTTTTTCTGCTTCTCTTGAAGTAATTCAGGGTTTTCGTGCAGATTAACCTGGTATACCCTCTTTATCGACATTTGTTGACATTTGCTTTGGCACAGATACTCTGGATTCTATTGGGATTCCAAGAATATGTCTGGTCAGCAGCTGATGCCTCTTCCAATACACACCACTTAAGCTTGTTAATTGATGACGGGGTAACGAATCCAACCTGGATGGCTGAAAACGTGCAGGTTTTGGTGGATCGTCTGGGCCCACCACAGTTGTGATGGAAACAACGCAGTGGGTAGCCGAAGTGCAGATCCGGGTAGCGGGTGCTGGAGCGTAGACATTGTGCTGCAGATGTAGCCGTAAAATGTGTGCCAGTTTCCAGGTGTAGCTGGAGAACGAGGCACAGTCCAGGATTGGGTAGCAGACTACTGTATAGCAACAGGTAAAGCAGGTATGTTGGCAACTGGTGCAGCAGCAGGTGTACGGCAGGTAGCGATAACGTACAGGAACCGTAAGACAAAGTCAGCAGCAGTACAGCAGCCAAGGGGGTCAAGCTCTTGTGCAGGATACAACAATGAACTGACACCAGGCCCGGACTGACCATAGGGCAAACCGGGCATTTGCCCGGCGGGCGCTTTGGGTCCGGGGCCGCAGGGGCCGGCCGGATCGCCCCGCCCAGGAGGACGGTGTTCCCCCCCGGCGGGCCCCGAGTGCCGGTCTGTGTGCGCGCTACAGGGGGCTGCAAAAAAGTCGCATCAGCGACGGACCTGTGGCAGGGGGCCGACAGGCCCCCCCCTCGCCACACGGCTGCATGGCCGGGTCACCGACCCAGCCATGGCCATCACGGCCCCCCGCCTGCACCGCAGGTGCAAGAGCGGCCCAGGCTGAACATCTGGATCTAATTGTTTTCGTGGACCTATGGAACAGAAATGTGGCTTCTAAGTGCATTTCCTCCTTCACAATTTTTAACAGATGGCTGAGAATTCATTTTTTATAATATTTGGTCCATGCTGCTTTGAAATGCATCAATACACACAGGTCCAAATTCTAAAAAATGTTGTTTCTAATAGACATTTTGTTCTTCACCAATTGTTCAAAAGTGGCCTCATGGGTCATGTTTTTAGAATTTTTGGGGCATTTTTGCTGTGACATGCAGCCTTTTTATACTACAGGTCCTATTCTAAAAAATTTTGTTTCTACACAACAATTTGTTTCTTCACAATTGGTCAATATGGCTCAAGGAAATGTGCAGTCAGAAACATGAATAGGTAGGACACTGTTAATGACACAGTAAATGCCAAATGACTTGTTTTTTTCATCGAAGATCATAAACAAATCTATCAATCCCTTTTATTGAACAACCCATTTTAAATACAATTAAGAAAAGAGAAACAAAGACATGTGGGGATTCCATCTCAGATTTTTATACAAATCTGTTTTCCTAGAATTTAAAGTACTAAAAAAACTTGCCATGTATAAAAAAGCTGTTAAAAAATTCCCTCTGATTTGTACAAGGGAGTACAGGAAAACTTACCAAATGTAGGCTATTCAAGAAATGGAGTATGGAGCAACAGACAGAGAAAAAAGTACAGAGACCATTTCCTCCACACGTTGAGTAAAATGAAAAAAGAAATGCCAAGATAATAGGGCACCTGGTGTAACAGGAGCGTAAAACACCAGTATTCTCCAATTGAAGCTCAATTGGTCCGACACTCATACGGAGGGGGCAACGCTACCCGAGGTATTGCTTGTGTACATGCTGAGGATGGCTGGATGTTCCTCACTTCCGCACGACATTTTTTCGTTGCTGTGCATCATCAGACATATTAACCTGCGTGTTTAAGATGACGACGCAGGGCCGTCCCGGATCGCCCGACGAGAGGACGGTGTTCCCCCCCCCCGGCGGGCCCCGAGTTGGGCCGGTCTGTGGCGCGCTACAAGGGGCCCGAAATGGTCGCAATCAGCGAACGGCCACCCCTTGTGGCAGGGAGCCGACAGCCCCCCCCCCCTCGCCACACGGCTGCATCCGGGTCACCGACACACCATGCACCCATCACGGCCGCCTCCAGCACCGGCGAGCAATCACTACCGAGGGCTGAACATCTGGGATCTACAGATCCCGTCTGTTTCAGCTTCCCAGTGAGAACCCGGGGCAGGGCGCGCAAATGTAATGACGTCATCGCGCGCAGACGCCTTTTCGCTGACCCCGCACTCTGCAAAGTTGAGCGCACCGCCTCCAGAGTGAAGAGGACGGGACAGCATGGTCCGGGTGAGTAATTTACGATTTTTATTTTTTTTTAAACTACTTTTCTGTCCCCTGTCTGCCTAACTGCCCCAGCCCCGGCTATATACTGCCCCTGCCCTGGCTATAATACTGCAGCCCCTGCCCTGGCTTCCATACTGCCCCTGCCCAGGCTGCCTTACTGCCCACCGCCCTGGCTAAATACTAGCCCCTGCCCTGCCCTGGCTGCCAATACTGCCCCTGCCCTGGCTATATACTGCCCCGGCCCGGGCTATCTACTGCTCCTGCCCTGTCTTCCTATACTGCCCCTGCCCTGGCTGCCTATACTTGCCCCTGTCCTGTCTGCTATACTGCCCCTGCCCTGGCTATAATGCCCCTGCCCTGCCCTGGCTATATACTGCCCCTGCCTGCCCTGGCTTGTCTATACTGCCCCTGCCCGGCTATAGACTGCCCCTGCCCTGGCTATATACTGCCCCTGCTCTGGCTCCTATACTAGCCTCCTTCCCTGGCTGCCTATACTGCCCCTGCCCTGCCCTGGCTATATACTGCCCTTGCCTGGCTTATATACTTGCCCCTGCCCTGGCTATAATACTGCCCTGCCCTGCCCCTGGCTGCCTAAACTGCCCCTCTCCCTGCTGCCTATACTGCCCCTGCCCTGGCTGCCTATACTGCCCCCTGCCCTGGCTATATACTGCCCCTCGCCCTGGCTGCCTATAATACCCTGCCGCTGCTATATAACCCCCCATTGGCCCCTGTGCGCCTGCTGCCTATAAAAGCCCTGCCCTGGCTATATACTGCCCCTGCCCTGGCTGCCTATAATAGCCTTAACCCCTGGCTATATACTGCCCTGCCGTGGCTGGCCTAAAATAGCCCTGCTGCCCTGGCGATATACGGCCCCTACCCGGGCTGCCTATTATAGCCCTCCCTGGCTATATACTGCCCCTGCCCTGGCTGCCTATAATAGCCCTTCCCTGGCTATATACTGCCCCTGCCCTGGCTGCCTATAATAGCCCTGCCCTGGCTATATACTGCCCCTGCCCTGGCTATATAATGACCCTGCCCTGGCTATCCGATACTCCTGCCTGGCTAGATGAATGGCCCTGCCCTGGCTACCTTATACCCTGCCCAGGCTACCTATAGCCCTGCCCTGGCTATATGAAGCCCTGCCTTGCTACCTATACCACTGCCCCTGGCATATGATGCGAGCCTGGCCCGTCTACTGAAACCCTGCCTTGCAACATATACCCTGCCTGGCTATATGATCCCTGCCCTGCTACCTATACCCTTCCTTGCTACCTAAACCCTGCCCTGTGCTATATGATTGCCCTGTCCCTGGCTACCTATGCCCAGCCCTGGCTAACTATAGCCCTGCCCTGGCTATATGATGTCCTTTCCTGGCTACCTGTGCCTGCCCTGGCTATATGATGCCCCTGCCCAGGATACCTATTACCCTGCCCTGGCTAATGATGCTCTGCCTGTCTACCTATACCCTGCCCTGCTATATGATGCCTGCCCCTGGATATTGATGCCCTGCGCCTGCTACCTAATCCCTGCCCTGTCTATATTATGCCCTGCCCGGATACCTATACCCCTGCCCTGGCTATAGTGAAGGCCCTGCACTGGCTAACTATACCCTTGCCCCTGGCTATAAGATGCCCGCCCTGGCCTGCCTAATCCAGCCCTGGCTGCCATATAATACACTGCCTACCTAAACAACATCCTTGGCGTTGCCTATAATATCCCTGCCCTGGCTATACACTGCCCTGGCTGCCTATACACTGTCCAGCCTGCCTATATACTGTCCCTGTCAGCCTATAAGTGGCTCTGTCTGCCTGTAAACTGGCACTGTCAGCCTGTAAACTCGGCCCCTGCTGCCTACCTGTATACTGTCCCTGCCTACCTGTATACAGTTCCCTCCTGCCTGCATACTGGCCCTGCCTCCTGCATACTGCCCTGCCCAGCCTACATACAGACTGGCCCTGCACCTAATGTGGGTCTACCTATTTACATGCCACTTACTGACTTTTTCTTAAATTCTAATTTTTTAGAGTCATAACAGACGCTGATTGGGAATTGAAAGGAAAGTGCGGGAAGAGAGAGGAGTCTAAGATGTATATGATGTAAATTCACAGGGACGAGTAGTGACTCACAAGAATAAGACATTGCATGCTGTACCGAACAAGAGAAAAATGGAAGGGATCGACTCATCAGAGAACCGTCATGAGGTTTTGGGCCTAGAGAAGAAAAGGAAAGAGAACACCCATCAGAGATGACGTCTCCTGTTAGTCCCATGCTGTCAGGGGTAAGTTTTTACTTCTGTGTTGAGTCATTTCTGTGTTCATGTGATGGTGACCTGACTACAGGGGTATGTGATGGGTGGGGTTGTATGATATGCTGTGCTTATTTATAGTGTCAGTGTGGGCTTTGTCCCGGATTGGAAAGCAAGTGCAAACCCTAACTCAGTGATGAGGGTTTCTATCACCACTGTTCTCTCTTGCTTGTGTGAAGGGGCTCTCACACAGAGCGGTTTTGCTGTCATTTTTTTTGATGCGTTTTTTGTGGATAAATGTTCAGCATTACTAACTGCTCAGCCTTTCGCACAAACCGCAAAAACCGAAAACCCATCAAAAATGCACCAAAAACGCTCCGTGTGAAAGCCCTATTATAGTGTAGTTTATTTTAAGACAGTGGCGAGGTGCGAGAACAAGGGACAATTTTTAACGGATATGTATGAGGCTGCTGGGGGCTTAGTGCCAGGGCTGATTTTTATTCCCAGTCCGGCCCTGCACCGCACCCACTGTAACTACGGCCCTGGGTCTTGCTGTGGCCCAGGACAGGTATAGTCAATGTCCAGTGAAACTAAAATGGTGGTTGACGGACTCCTTTTTCCGGCACTTTTTAAATCTGGGGGTTATGCAGGTTTGGGGCCCATGGCTGTGGCCCAGGACAGGAATAAATTCAATGTCCAGTGAAACTAAAATGGTGGTTGAAAGACACCTTTTTTTCCGGCAACTTTTTAATCAGGGGGTGATTCAGGTTTGGGGCACATGCGTGGCCCATGACAGGGTATAGTTCAATGTCCAGTGAAACTAAAATGGTGGTTGAAAGAACTCCTTTTTCCGGCACTTATTAAATCTGGGGTTATGCAGGATTTGGGGCTCATGCTGCTGTGGTGCCCAGGACAGGAATAGTCAATGTTCCAGTGAAACAAAAGGTGTTGAAAGACCCTTTTTCCGCACTTTTTAAATCTGGGGGTTATGCAGGTTTGGGCTCATTCTGTGGCCCAGGACAGGAATAGTCAATGTCCATTGAAACAAAAAAGGTCGTTGAAATACTCCTTTTTCCGCATATTTAAAATTCTGGGGGTCATGCAGGTTTGGGTCTCATTCTGCGAATCCAGGACAGGGATATGCAATGACCAGTATCACGTAAGATGATTGTTCAAATCCTACTGCCATTCTGGCACTTTTTAATTTGTTGGTATGCAGGTAAAGGGTCATGCTGTGGTACAAGACAGGATTAGTGAATGGTGTGGGTTTTTGTTTCTGTGGCTTTTATAACCAAGAGTGTTAGCCAAAGAAGTTATGCACGTATCCAATGACTGTTTGTGGAGTTAATTCCAGTTTTCTCCAGCCCTGTTGGGTGTAAGAATGAAGGTGTTGTTGCTCTCCCACCATATACTTTAATGTCATACGCTCATAATCGACGTACACGTATCTAAAAAACCTTATCGATGGTGGCCGACTATCGACTATCGCCCGATGTCGATAGCCAACGTAATCGCTCAACACTATTGCTGCAGCCAGATAAAAGCCTGTGCAGCATATGATGATTTTTATGAAAATGGTCTCCCCAATTGACTAGTACTACAACAATGAGGTCTGCTTTGTAGTTTGAGACTCCATGTTTCACATATGAATTTTGAACCTAATGTGAAGTGCCATGTCTTAGGCATGAAACATGGTTCTGATTTAATTATCAGCAATAGACGTGGGTGCCTGGAATCCAGCACTGGAGTTAATTCTTGGGGGTCACCAATAGAGCGGATTCTTGGGGCCCACCAGTGAAGTTGATTCTTGGTGCCCACCTATACATGACTGCACATGCCTCTTGTTTTCTTTTCTCTTTCTTTGCCTTTCTCCCTGAAAAGCAACCACAGGCCTATTATTCTCAGGGGCATTCCATGACCAGGAGCCCATCATGCTCAGCGGCCCACCGGGAGTTCCCCCTGTTCTCCTATGGGCCAGTCCAAGCTTGATTGTTATTGTCTGTGGAATAAATAGTTTGGAGATAAGAATCGTCTAGCAAGCAGATCTTCAGGACCTGGTGGGAGTGCAACCACTGGAATGGGAATTATTTCCTTCCTTGTGATACTTTATATATTTCACTTGTCTGCAGTCTGTGAAAGGCAGACAAGTGGAAATGGCTAACCCCCCTAAGAGTTCCATCTAAGCATTGTGCCCAGTGTTATTGAACTATGCTGAAAGGTACGTACATTACCTACAGACTCCTGTAGAGATAATTTACCATTTATTGTTCTGTACATACTACAAAGAGTAGCTCCCCTCTATTTCTTTCATCTTTTTGACTTATGTATTTTGGAGATGTTTATTTTCCAGCAAAAATATTTGTGGATTAGAAACCTTGTCCCTGAATATACCAATGTTCTTATACAATTTTAGTTCTATTGTAAAGAAGTACTTTAAAGTAATTTCATAATTTTTATTATTACAGTTAATGGAGTAATGAATAGAAAAATTAATAAAAGAATGAGTAACAAAGATAGGATAATCAAATTGACCCAATGTGTTCTGTTTGGCTGACAGATTGCAGGATGTTATTTTATTTGACCATTTCACAATTTAAAACAATTTAATAACAAAATGAGTCATAATAATTAAAATGATTAGATTCTTAATTTGCAAATCTAAACAAACGGTTTCATGGTTTTTTTCATCCATATATTGAATAGGTTGGGAGCTTGACCTTCTAGAAACAATGTAAAGATGTCCTCAGAGAAATACAAAGGTTTTTGATGTAGCACAGCTTAGTTTGTTTTATGCAATACTACATTGTTTTATTATGAGATAGTAGTGTACTTAGTTTAGGGGCAAGTAAGGGAACTGTCTTTTTTTAATTCCAGAAACAAACAGCACCACAACCTTCACAGGTTGTGTGTGGTGTTGCAGCTTAGTCCTATTCATTTTAATGGAATAGAGCTGCAATACTATACATAGCAGGTGTCATGCTGTTTTTGTAGACACTTTTTTTTAGATCCTTTTAGATCCTTTTTTAGCCCATTTTTAAATCTCAGAGAACTCTAGAAAGTGTTCCATGTCTAGAATAAATAAAATAAAATCTGAAACCTTTATGTTATATTAATGCTACATCCCACACATACTTAGGGTTTCAGTTTACTTAAGACTGTAAATTGACAGATGAAATGTTAACTCGAATTGATAAGGCTATAACAGGAATTACAAAAATGGAAGAACTATGGAATACTGGTCAATGTCAGTAAATCAATACAGATAGCTTCCCAAAATGACTGTGAACAATGCAGATGATACTTCTAGTAATAAAAGGAACAGATATTCCTAAATGAAATAAAGTTTTTTTGGGTTTTTTTTATATAGAAAAATACAATCCTTAGAGTATTTATACCAAAAATAGAAATGCCAAAATAGATAGATGGAATATTGATGCCCTAGAATATAGTTATATTACCTGGTTAGTATTTAGAGAATAGTAGGAGACTGGGCAATGAATTAGAATGCATGAATGTGGGCAAAAGAGGACACTGTTTAAATTTTCTCTGTATTCAGCAAACTACAGCAAATATGGCCAAAAGTTGGTGCCCATGTAGTGGACATGGCTTTCTTTGTGTTAGGGAATAAAGATCTGGACATTAATTTAAAGGCACAAGAAATATTGCAGCAGTCACTGGTGAAAGGATTTATGGGGTAGTGAGAAGAGACAAAGTTAGCATACTCCTTATGGAAACAATAAGTATAATTAACTATGCAATAGGTATTTTGTAGTCTTTGGACTTAAAGGGGTATTCCCATCTCTTTCTTTAGCTTTAAACATGTAAGCAAAGGTAATTGAAGACTATTACCAAATACATTGCGATTTCATTTTTTCTTCACTTACACGTTAAATATTTTTGTTCTCTCCTGCTTGTTTCCCAAACTTCCAATTTTACCAAACCATCTTCTTTGCTTTAGCATCACAAGATTGGGCCCTTTGATTTCCTACATGTTTACGCGGGGTGGCTTGTTCTTAGTCTCGATTTATTTTTTTGACTAAAAAAAATCCTTAAAACCCTTACAGTTACTGACCAGAGAGAAGCTTGGTCTTTCTGCCCGGTTTTCGGGGACAAAATGGTGTATTTACATTAAAGGGAATGTGTCATCAAAAAAAGACTAATTGTTGAAGTCCAGTTTTTATGTTATACACATTTTTTAGGGATTTATGTTTTTGTTTTTTGTTTTTTCATATCACTTTCAATATTTTTTAATAATCCTTAAAGTCCTGCTTTTTTCACTTTGGCCACTGGGCCTTGTTTGCATGCTTTAAAGCAGTCAAGAGATGTTTTACAGTAGCTTCATGCACATGGGAACCCTTTTAAGACGACTCGTTTCCATGACTTCATAAAGATTTTTTCGAGTCATGTTTTTGGACCGGGAAAGGGAAGTCACTGTGAAATATGAAAGGGGTCAACTGTGCTATCTCCTCTTATGACGGGGTAACCCCGGTTTTCTTTTCCACGGTGTCTCCTTTCAGTTTGCCCCCTTTTTGTGCTGATAATGAGCAGGCTACTGAGAATATTTCTCTACAGGAAAGGGAAGTGTAGAAATTATTGGGCTTAGGGGCCCAAAGTGAAAACTAGGTTTTTAAAATTTATTTAAAATATGAAAGTGATATGGAAAAATTAAAAAAAAACAAAAATTCTTAAAAAAATGTGTTGAACAAAAACGGATTTAAAAACAATAATCATTTTTGATGCACATTCCCTTTAAAGATAACATTACCTCAGCACCAAAACAGTCTTAGCAGCTTTGTTTTTATCCCCCACGGGGAATTTCCCCCTCATAATAAATAAAGCTCTGTTTAGCTCACTTTAAGCTAGCACCCCCTTGGCAGGTCATTGTTTTTCACAAACCCCTTCACACCAAAATTTCCCCTTTTAATAGGTTTTAGTGGGGAAAAAAAGCTACGAAAAATGTCATCAAGTAGAACGACCCACAGTCTAAAAGAAAAAAGGGACTGGAGCAGGGGGGAAAAAGCAGCTTTTTAAAAAAAAGAGATGCAAAAAAACCCATTTTAAAAGGGGTATTTGGGTTTGGAGCCCCAAAATATAACCCAACTATCAAATGAATACTAAAGACAATTATTCAGATAACTAATACAGAAAACTAAATAAGAAGTTTATTAAACAAAAGGCTGCGAAAGTTGGGCCCCAAAAAAGCGCTCTTCAGGCACAGTAAGAGCCTACCAAACAAAGTACCCCAGAAATGTAAAAAAGGGGTACTAAACCACCAAAACACTGCATCACTTCACTAAAATGATATTTTTAAAAAAATATTCATGATAATTGGTTGTAACTCCCAGTCAACTCACACAGATTAGAAAGTGTCTGTTCTGTTGTATGTGTGTGGTTTGAAGATAAAATGTCACGGAAAAAACAGTTTTGGAAAATATTAATTTTAGGACATTGTAACTTTTTAAAAAATACTATTATAGGAATACCCAATATTTAAAAGGATTTTTCTATTGATGTCCCTGATTCTGAGGTTGAAAAATGGCTTTTTGTTTTAAGAAAAAGTAGATAGTCATTGGGAGATTTTTAATTTGATGTGTTTGATGGCCAAAAAAGCTATATTGAATTCTTGGTTGTCACCTGACCATCCAAATTGGATAGATCTTGATAGTCTGTTAAAAAGAGCGAGGGAAAAACCTTACTTTGGGCAAGCATTATAAATGACAACAGACATACTAGGTGTTATACACTGATAGTATCTCAGGCAAGTATTTAATGCACAGTAATTGATTTAGCCATGTTTTAATGAACATCTTGTTTTTATTTTTTTAGATGGTCACAACCTCTAGGTGGTATATAAACATGTTCCTATCTTGAAATTTACTTATAGAATGTTTTTCTTTGGGGTGTCAATCCTTGCTTTTTAAAACGTAGATTAATGTTGCAGATCTTTATAATAATTAGACTTACATATAGGAGCCACTTCAAATGATAAATTGTGTAAAATCAATTTCAATTATCTGCTGTACAATATTACATTGTGTTCCTTTGAAATATGATCAGTAAATGCAGACTGTTTTGGATCTGGGCAGACATGCAATTGTGAGAGGTCAAGACAGCCCCTTTAAAGCATTACAGTGCCCCCATTTTGCCTCTATCTTTACCTTATTCTATCCTTGTGTGTGCCTTATTGTTTCTGTCCTTTGTTGTTTGTTCTCTTATATCTATTGTGGAATACCACCATGTCTGGTAGGTCTGTGGATGGCTAAAGTCTGCTGGAGGGTCTGTGACAAATTCAATCCCTGCCTAAGCCCCCTGTGGCATTGAGGCTCCATGAGATTACACGAGTTTGCTTGGAAACCCTGTAGTTGACTGCACTGGGGCTTGGGCCTGTAAGGAAAAAGGAGATAACTGGGCAGCAAAGTAGTTTAGTGGTTAGCACTGTTGCCTTGCAGCACTTGGGTACTAGATTTAATCCAAACAAACATATGCATGGAATTTGCATGTATTCCCCATATTGATGTATTTCCTCCAAGTTCTTTTTTAACCCAAAACTAAAAAAAGAAAAAAAAAGAAAGAGGTTTCGGGGGCGCCCTCTTGATGTACCGTAAGTGAATGGAGATCAGAAAAAGGCGTTTGGGGAAACTTGGTGCCCTATCTGCACTAAACCGGGTTTCCCCAATGAAAATATAAAATATACTGGGGCCCAGGATAAATCTTTCCTAAAGTGAATATTATAGAGAATGAGCTACAGTCAACCTAAGCAGATAAGGTTGAGGCACAGTCTTGTCATAACCCCCGCACTTGATCACTCAACATCAAAGCTATGTGTCCTTGTTTATGCAGGTTTTCCTGAATATATTTAATCCAGCTGGAATAATAATAATAATAATAATAATAATAAGAAGAAGAATATATCCCCTTTTTATTGACCAGCGTGATGCTAAGGCTGGAAGAAAATAAGAAACCCATACTCACCTCTGAAATGTTGTTTGTTCCAGCGACACATGCTATTTCCCTTTGCTCTTCGCTTTTTTCCCAGCTTTGGCTGAATCAAAACCAAGACCGCAGCCTCTGAGTGTCTACAGCAGTCATGTGACACTCCCCTGTTTTTCCTTTTTTGGAAGTCAAGGCCCCTGAAAAATGGGGCCCGGGCAGTCTCATGTGATTTCGCGAAAATCATAGGCTCCATCGTGAGTTTTCTTTAACCACAGCCTAAAGGCAAAAAAATTTGGGGGAGAGGACGGGCAGATCTCACTGAAAAAACCCCCGGTTCAGGGGGCCCAATAGGGGTTTTTTTTAATTTTCCCTTTCACCCTTTAGCTCCATAATAGCCATTAAAAAGGGAAGTAGACAACCCTTTCGATTGTTTCAACTTTGAAATGCACATACAACACTATTAAAGATGTTACTACCTTCTCTAAAAGATGGTATAATAGAACCAAACAGGGGGGATGGGTGAACCCACTAGGCTGGGAACACACAGTACGGATTTTGTCTGTCTCTATATCCATCTGTTTTTTAGCCTATGCCAGCGGCAGACCAACAACTTGAAAGGAAAATTGCTATTTTTATCACTTGACAATCTCCTTCTTTTACAAACCTGTAATGGTGCCTAAAAATATTGTAATGAAAATGAGATCCCAAAGTCCAGAAATGTTCCTCCTATTCGTGACTTTTTAGTTGAGAAAATTGTGCAGTTGGGGACATAGGGAATATCCAAAAAAACTAGGGGGGAATCAATTTTGACTGGAAATCTTTTGAAAATGGAAAATACTTTTAATTTTTAAGCCCCCTAAGTATAAAATAATAAAAAGACATTTAAAAAATGATGCCAACCTGCAGAAGACATACAGAAGATGCTAGTTCTAAACAATTTTGTGTAGAATTTTTAAACTTTAAATTTTTCAAAATTTTTATATTATTTTGATATTTTTTTCATTTTGAAAAAAGGATTGTATAAACCCAAAATGTATTCAATTTTAAAGCAAATGCTCCCGAGAAAATAACCTCTAAACACTGGATAGTAAAAGTATCAAAAAGTTTTTCTCACATAAAGTGACACACGTCAGATTTAAAAAATGGGGCTCTGTCAATGAGGTCAAAACTGGCTGCGGCGGTAAGGGTTAAGGAATAAAATGCAATATCTGCAATATGAAATATGTTGGTTGTACGACTCACAGAATCAAGGATAGAGTAAGAGAAAATATTTATGGCGTCACGTATAATATCATTATAATTATTTCTAATGTTTCAAAACATTTTAGAAAATAAAAAAAAGAAAAATTCGGGTTTTTAAAATGTTTGGTATTAAAAGGGATGTGCAAAACTTGGGCATGAATTAAAAGCAGGCACTCCTCAAAAAAGGTTTTTTTTTTAAATGTGGGTCATCTTCCCCTTTTGTATGAACCATAGATTAGATTAAATCACAGATTTTTAGATTTTCTGTACAGTGTCTCACAAAAAAAAAAAAAAAAATGTCTCAAAATTTTTGAAAGGGTTTTATTATATTTCTCAGGGGATAACACTGAAGATTACCTTTAATACTATGTAAAGTAGCCCCGTGTAAAGCCATTAATGTCAAAACCACTGCCAAAAAAAAACTGAGTACCCCCAAAGTGAAATGGACAAATTGTGCCCAAAGTGTAAATTTTTTTTGTGGGGCCCCACCATTTTTTTTCCAGCCTCCCTTTAAAACTCTCTTGGGATGGGTTCACTAGAGTTCACGG
Organism: Phyllomedusa bahiana; assembly: GCA_025379985.1. Taxonomy (NCBI): domain Eukaryota; kingdom Metazoa; phylum Chordata; class Amphibia; order Anura; family Hylidae; genus Phyllomedusa; species Phyllomedusa bahiana. The sequence goes on along the minus strand of JAODAL010020132.1, from coordinate 40,395 downwards.
GTTGCACCCACTAAATCCTTTCCCGGGGGCGTCCTAGGCAGATTTTTCCGGGGCAAACCCCGAAAAATCTGCCTGTCCCCGAATGTCTGCGGGCTCCAGGCCGCTGCCATGGGCCTGGAGCGCTCCGTAGTGTTTGCGGCGCCCAGCGATCTCTCTGGCTGCGCGGCCTTTTCACACGGCTGGCATCAGAGTCGGGGAGAAGGCAGGACGGACAGTCCCGCCTTTTTTTTCCTCCCTGTATGTTAACCCCTCACGAGCACTGTAAACACCTCACTCACAAGGGGGTGACCACCCCTTTCATCACCCCCCTGCGCCCGTGGGTCTCCAAAGGCACCTCTGCGGGGCCCAGGAGGTCCCGGCCCCGCAAGACGGCGTAAGAGCGTGATGAATCCGTGCTTACACCTTTCTCAAGCGCAGAACCTGGACGCGGGCCGTGCTGATTGAATAGTTTTTTTTTAATTTATTTTTATTGGGTAAACTTGGGCACATTACGGCTAAGGGGGCATATAACGGGCTATGGGGAGATTTTTCAGGGGCTATTACTGGCTATGGGGCTTTTACTGGCTGTGGGGATGTTACTGGCAGTGGGGGATTTTACTGGAAGTGGGGGAATATTACTTGGCTACGGGGGAAATTTTATGGCAGTGGGGGCATATTATTTGGGCTACGGGGGATTAACCGGCAAGGGGTATTTTTATTGACTAAGGGGCAAAAAATTGGGCCAAAGGGGGAAATATAACCGGGGAAAGGGGGGTTAAAACCGGGCTAAGGGGGATAAACCTGGCAAAGGGGGCACTTTTAAGGCTAAAGGGGTCATTTACGGGCAAGGGGGCTTTTAACCTGGCAAGGGGACATATAACCCCTTTTTAGGGGCATATTACGGTAAGGGGGCATTTTAGGGCTAAGGGGGCATATTCCCCGGGCCCTAAATGAGGTATTACTGGAAAAGGGGGCAAAACCCTGGACAAGCGGCAATAACCGGGTTACAAGGGCATATTACGGCTAAAGGGGAATATTACGGGTTTCAGGGGGCATATTACTGGGTACGGGGGCAGAAACCCGGGTACAGGGGGGCAATTACTGCCCTAAAGGGGGCAGAAAACCAGAAAAGGGCAGTAACCGTTACAAGGGCGTAAACCGGCTAAAGGGGGTAATAACCTGGCTAGAGGGCCAGCACCCTGGTTAAAGGGGGAAACAACCTGGCTAAAAGGGGGACTACAACCCGGTACAGTGGGTGCTACCTGGCACAGGGGGCAAATATGTCCTACAATGGGTAATTTTTACCTTTGGGACTATGATGGGGGGGTTTTTTATGAAATAGGAAATTGTAGAGAATGCGATAAAATGAGGAGTCTAAGATTTTGTTTTGTAAATTCTACGTGAAGAGTTGTGGACGGTAGACTCAGGCTCTGGGGGCCCGGGTGGGAGGAAGAAGGGAAATAGAACAACTGTTCAGAGGCGGGTTCCTGTGAGTCACTAAATATAACTGCAGTGTTCACTATATTTCCCCTGACCAAAATACAACAGATCTCCACTAAAATTTTAAATGTATGGCGGTGGTATATGTCAACTAGCCACATGTGGGGGCGTGTTTTGGGCAGGTGTGGGGTATTATTTGAACCTTAAGTAGTTAGTTTTTTGGGGCTTGGTTTTGTGGATTTTAGTAACAATGGGTTTTCTGTTTTATTTGCTCCTGTTGGTATATTTTTTTGGCTTATTTATTGGTTTAATGTCAAAAGGTGAGAGGGTTTTGAAAAAAGTAAATTTGTCAGCTCTAATTTTCATTGTACAGTGCTGCTGAGGAGAGGACGGATCTAAGTGGAATGTGCAGAAAATTGGACAGGGAAAAGAAGTTTTTTTTCTCTGTAAAAATCATCCCCCAGTTCACAATTGACACAAAAAATTCTGTGTGAACCCAGCCCACCAGAAAAACTTAAGGGTCCCAAACCCCGGATGTTTTGGGACCCCCAGCAACGCCCCCGCCCTTCCACTCCCCACATGGGGGTGGTGTTAGAGTCCCTTTCACTATCCACCTTCCCCTTACAGATGCCCCAAGATGCTTAATAGGTTTAGGGCTGGAGACGGCTTGGCCCCTCAGTACCTTTACTTTCATTTTCTTTAGCAAAGCAGTGGTTGTCTCGGAGGTGTGTTTGGGGTCGTTATCGGTTATGATTAGTGATGAGTGATTGTGTTGACAATCGTTATCGGTTAGATAACCGATATTGGCAATTATCATGCTGATATCCAATAGCTGATAGTTGATAATTGCCGATGACCATTAAAGTCTATGGGAGAGGACCAACACCTTCATTCTGACACCCAAACAGGGGAGGGGAACTGGAATTAACCCACAAAAATAAACCCGGGTATGTATCAAGGAGGTGGACACCCAGTAACCCCTCTTATTTTTGATGGGCCCTTAAGTGCGGCCAAGTTTAGCTTTTTGTCAATAAGCCCTTTATTTGGTTTTTTTTAACAGCGGCATAAACCCGAAACCCAAAGAAGCCCCTTGATGAACCCAAATAAAAAGTGCCTGAAGGAAAGTTCTTTGAACCTCCCTTTTAGTTGAATAACTTACTAAAACCTCCCTGGGCTGCGCATGAGCCCCAAACCGATGTCCCACACCCCTCTTTGCCGCCCACCTCGGTAGTTCGCTCCATGTTCGAAAGAAAAAATTTAAAAGAAAAGAAATTTTTCACAGTCTCTTTGGGGAAAATTACTCAAAGATGCAGACACAGATATTCTTAAATTTCCCCCTAATTTCCCCGGGCCAATAGGGTTAAAATAGAAATTTTTTCTATCGAAAACTGTGAAAATGGGTTGGGGGAAGAACCATAAAAACCAATAACTCCCCAATAGGACAGCAAATTTATAGTTTTCAAAAACATTACAATTGCGCTATTGGGCCAACTGAGATGCAACTGCAATGAAAAAAATTTAAAAATGATAGGGTTTTATGGTGGGCTGCGCCCCTGACAACGGTGGAATTTTTCTAGGAAATTTTTTTAAAACACAATTTTCTACAAGTGATCTTTTGGCAAAGGCCGGACTTTTAAAAAGAACTTTTTAAAAGTTTGGATAATTGCCGGTTTTGGGAACACGCACGCAGTGGGCAATGCTGGAAAAAAAAAGGAGATTTTAATTTGGGGGTTGGGGCAAAAAAGTAAAAAAACAAAATACCCCCCCCAAAGTTTCCCCCAAAGGGGCAGGTTTTGAAAAAGGCGCAAAAATTTTTATTTAAGATTGTTTAAACTATCGCGTGATCGGAAAATTCCAAAAAGCTTAAAAACCCCCGGCCGATTTAGACTTTTGGGATAATATTTCCCCATCCCTAGTTATGATCACTAAGACTTGGAACTGCTGTTAGTCTGAAAATGCCCTCGCTTTTAGACCGCATTCACTATTTTTTGTTTAAAAATTTTTATTAATAAAAAAAGTTTTGGGTTTTTAATTTTGATCTTTTGTTGCTGGTCCACCATTTTTTATTTTTCTTCTTTAGTGCTTCTTGACTCAAGAACATCAGAAAAATTAAACATTGTAAACTAGGGTAAAATATTATACCCCTGAGCCTTTAGATCTGCAACTATTACTCCCAAAGATGACATAAATGTAAATACTGATGGGTAGTGATTGACTCCATATATCCCCGGGAGGTGTCAAGGTATCTGGGGCAAAAGCTGACTCCTTTTTCCAGCATAATTTTTAGGATTCTAGGGTAAAATTTATCATTTCAAAGCATGGGTGGGGTCCCAAATTTCAAGGCGGTCACCGCGTGGTCAGGCTATTGGGAACTATTTAGACCGCATAGGGCATACTAAGGTCAGTATACTTCCATTTAAGTACTGTGACTATTTTTTGATGCCTACTGGCATCTATGGTTTCTTCTTGGAAGTTCCTTTAAGGCGTGTTACTACTAGTTTTTTTTATCTATTTATTATAACAGATAATAACAGATTGGACTAATTAGTTGTGGCTTGTGATTAGTTGTACATTTTTGACATAATCCTTTTGTGTGTTCATGGATGGATTTATACCCAAATCGGTGTAGAGTGCCTTTCACATGGATGAGTAGGCCCAGAGAATGCAACAAACACTTTTCCCAGATGATAACACTGCCAAAAACCAGCAATGGTTGCATGGTGTTTGTTCTCTGATGTTTCTCATCTGACATGCTAATGTTCATCCATCTGATGAAGCAGAATATGTGACTCACTGAAAAAGGCAACCCTTTACCAATCAGCAAATCCAATTTCAATATTGGCTTGAAGATGAAAGCCTTTTCTGCAAATGCAACTTTTTTAGCTGAGATGTGGTGACCATTCGTCTGCTTCAGAGATTAATACACAGAAGGGTTAGCTGAATTATTGATTAAGATACACGTCTTGTAGCTCCTGGTTTATTTTGGCGGTGATGTACTCCACTGTAATGTGTTGGTCGCCCTTAGGTACCTTTGTAGCTGATGTTCAACTCTCACATCAATGTAGCTTAGCAGGGTTTTTTTACATTGCTTATTCGCAAAGGTGCTGTTTGGCCACTTATGATACACTTTTACCACAGCAGTATGGGAATAGTTCACAAACTGTGCAGGGTCATAAAAACTGCCACCAATTATTATCCCTTTTTACAACTTTGATAAATCACCTCGTTTACCCATGACAGCAATGCGGGATAAGTGCATAGATAGCCTATTGCACAATTTAAATAGCCACTAAACCAGCTCACCACACTGGACTCCCTTTATGAGCTACATAATGTTCATAATAATGTGACTCGACTGGGTGTAAAGCAGTTGTGTTAATATTTTAGCATAAATTGCTCCAGAATACTGGCACAATTGCTATAACAAATATGCCCCAATGTCCATTGTCAGAAAATATTTATCATAATGATCTTTCTTTTGCAGCACCTCGGTATATTTACATACAGTATCTCACAAAAGTGAGTACACCCCTCACATTTTTCTAAATATTGTATTAAATCTTTTTATGGTAAAACATTGAATATATAACACTTTAATACGATGTAAAGTAGTCAGTGTACAGCGTGTGCCTAAAATGTCAATATTTTGTGTGGCCACCATTATTATTCAGCACTGCCTTAACTCTCTTGGGCATGCAGTTCACTAGAGCTGGAATCCTCTTCCACTCCTTCTTGACGACATCACGGAGCTGGTGGATGTTAGAGCCCTTGCGCTCCTCCACCTTTTGTTTGAGGATGCCCCATAGATGCTCTATAGGTTTTAGGTCTGCTTGGCCAGTCCAGCACCTTTACCATCATTTTCTTTAGTAAGGCAGTGGTGTGATTGGGGTTGTTATCATGTTGGAATACTGCACTGAGGCCCAGTTTCTGAAGAGAGAGGATTATGCTTTGTTTCAGTATGTCACAGTACACTTTGGCATTCATGGTTCCCTCCTGAACTGTAGCTTCCCACAACCGGCAACACTCATGCAGCCCAAAACCATGACACTCCCAACACCATGCTTGACTGTAGGCAAGACACACTTGTCTTTGTACTCCTCACCTGGTTAACAACACACACTTGTCATCTGAACCAAATAAGTTTATCTTGGTCTCATCAGACCACAAGGCATGGTTCCAGTAATCCATGTCCTTGGTCTGCTTGTTTTCAGCAAACTGTTTGCAGGTTTTCTAGTGCATCAACTTTAGAAGAGGATTCCATCTGGGAAAAGAGTAATGCAGACCAATTTGCTGCAGTGTGAGGTGTATGGTCTGAGCACTGACAGGTGAATCCCCACCCCTTTAACCCCTTCAGCAATGCTGGCAGCACTCATATGTCTATTTTGAAAATGCAATCTCTGGATATGACACTGAGCATGTGCACTCAACTTCTTTGGTTGACCATGGCAAGGCCTGTTCCGGTTGGAACCTGTCTTGTTAAACTAATATATGGTCTTGGTCATGCTGCAGCTCAGTTTCATGGTGTTGGCAATCTTCTTATAGCCTAAGCCATCTGTGTTTAGAAGAACAAATCTTTGTCATGTTGAACTTCCAGTGACCAATATGAGAGAATGTGAGAGAGCAATAACACCAAATTTAACACACCTGCTCCCAATTCACACCTGAGACTTTGTAACACTAACGAGTCACATAGCACCATAGAGAGAAAATGGTAAATTGGGCACAATGGGTGACATGTATGATTTTTGGCACTCAGGCGCCATTTTTTTTGCACACAATAGTAGTGTAGAATGCGTCTGAATCTATGAACCCGGTCTACTGCAGGTCCTAAATCAGGCGCATTCTAGTGCAAAAATGACACTTCTGGCTAAGGTAAACCACTTTTAAAGTGGTTCACCTGTTCCAGCAGTAATACGTCTGGTTTTGCCCTACTGAAGCTATAAATTTGTAGCTTCGTATGGTTGTAGTGCAACACACCTTCAGCATGCACCCCGAGCTCAGGCACATTACAAAGTGCCGCGGGCGCTCTGTAATGTGCCTGATATTGGAGTGTGCCTGGTTAAAAATATAATGAATGGGGCTTCAGGCACAGCCCTGCTCATACATGTCAGGTGTCCATTTTCACTTAGGGGAGTACTCACTTTTGTTGCTTGTGGTTTAGACATTGATGACTGTATGTTGAGTTATTTTGAGGGCACACCAAATTTACACTGTGATACAAACTGTACACTGACTACTTTACATTGTGTCAAAATTTCATATTTTCAGTGTTGCCACATGAAAAGATATAATACAATATTTACAAAAATGTGTGAGGTGTACTTACTTTTGTGAGCTACTGTGTATGCAAATTATTTCTCTACCGGAAAGAGGAAAATTATCTCATAGTAACCAAGCCACAATCTCCTCCATAATGATCATGCCTATCTGTATCTAGCTGTTCTGGTTCTTTTGCTCCTCATAAGTATATAGAAAGATACCTGTTGGCTAGAGTATGACTTTGATGCATCTCAAGGGGAAAGGGATATGTTGACTTTAAAAGGATATGGGTATGTTCACGCGGCATCTTGCATCCGTGTGAACATATGCTTTTCAGATGCGTCTTGTGGACCGACAGAATGGACCCAGAGATGCATCTAACAATTAGCAGTGACTTTATCACTGCCGGCAATGAGGAACACGCAGCGGCATTCACATGAGAGATCACCGCTGCGTGTTTCTATCGCGCCTGTCGGTTCCGTCTTTCAGAAAATTGACATGCAATTCTTTGAAAGACGGACCTGACGTGATGCAGACACGCAGTATGCAATCTTTCATGTGAACGCCGCTGCATGTCTGTCATTGCCGGCAGTGATAAAGTCACTGCTAATTGTTAGATGCATCTCGGAGTCCATTCTGTCGGTCCTCAAGACGCATCTGAAAAGCATATGTTCACACGGATGCAAGACGCTGCGTGAACATACCCTAAGACACTAACCTGTAAACAGCAGCTTTATTGTTCTCATAAGTAAATGGTGCCCTCTTCCCTGAGCTATATCAAAGGCATCTCTCTAATCCAACTCTGATGAGAGGCAAGAACCCGAAAACAGCTATATACACATAATGACTCTACCTCGTGGAGATACCTCTGATTTGCTAGTAAGAAATACTTTTCTTTTTTTTTTGAAGGAGATCTAATATGCATACCATTTTTTGTCTCCATTGTATGAATATACAGTATGTCTCTACACTCACCGGCCACTTTATTAGGTACACCTGTCCAACTGCTCGTTAACACTTAATTTCTAATCAGCCAATCACATGGCGGCAACTCAGTGCTTTTAGGCATGTAGACATGGTCAAGACAATCTCCTGCAGTTCAAACCGAGCATCAGTATGGGGAAGAAAGGTGATTTGAGTGCCTTTGAACGTGGCATGGTTGTTGGTGCCAGAAGGGCTGGTCTGAGTATTTCAGAAACTGCTGATCTCCTGGGATTTTCACGCACAACCATCTCCAGGGTTTACAGAGAATGGTCCGAAAAAGAAAAAACATCCAGTGAGCGGCAGTCCTGTGGGCGGAAATGCCTTGTTGATGCCAGGTCAAAGGAGAATGGGCAGACTGGTTCGAGCTGATAGAAAGGCAACAGTGACTCAAATAGCCACCCGTTACAACCAAGGTAGGCAGAAGAGCATCTCTGAACGCACAGTACGGCGAACTTTGAGGCAGATGGGCTACAGCAGCAGAAGACCACACCGGGTGCCACTCCTTTCAGCTAAGAACAGGAAACTGAGGCTCCAATTTGCCCAAGCTCATCGAATTGGACAGTAGAAGATTGGAAAAACGTTGCCTGGTCTGATGAGTCTCGATTTCTGCTGCGACATTCGGATGGTAGGGTCAGAATTTGGCGTCAACAACATGAAAGCATGGATCCATCCTGCCTTGTATCAACGGTTCAGGCTGGTGGTGGTGGTGTCATGGGGTGGGGAATATTTTCTTGGCACTCTTTGGGCCCCTTGGTACCAAGTGAGCATCGTTTGCAAAACCTTGTGGAATCTATGCCACGAAGAATTGAGGCAGTTCTGAAGCAAAAGGGGGTCCAAACCCGTTACTAGCATTGTGTACCTAAGAAAGTGGCCGGTGAGTGTATATACCCACTTTGTCTCTTCTATGAGAATTGGTGCCCCCCTCTGAGTCTTCTTGATCACAAATGTATTTTTCCTTTTTTTTTGTCTTTGAATTTGCTTCCTGCTTTTTCAGTGTTGCTAAGCATTTTCTAATATCGTTTTTTAAATTGCTATCTTTCTCAAACCCCTGCAAAGATGGAACTATTTTACTCGATTCTGATTCTGTATTTGCCAAAATATAGGTCTTGTCCATGATAAGGGTTCGCATCTGTAATCCGGAAAAACATGTAGAGTGTAAGAGATCTGTCATTTCTTTGTGAACTGGTTTTAGTAGCTCATAAATGGGAAAATGATAATCCTCCCTTGAAACTTCTTAATAATGCACACAGGCACTCTGACTCATTGTGCACTGCAAAATGTCACACTTTAGTCAAAGTATCCTTTCTTTGCCATGTCTAGAAGTTGATTGCTTCATTTATCATTAACTTAATCAGAGCAAAACTTTAAGGGTATGTGCACACGGTGTTTTTCAATACGTTTTTCAATCTGAAACACGTATTGAAAATCGCTGCATAAAATGTATCCAAACACATACCCAAAGCATGGTACGTGTTTGGATAAGTTTTCTGTGCAGTAGAAACACACTCTATCGGTTGAAATATGGTGCCTGCTGTGTCAAACGGATCAATAATTGACATGTCAATTCCTTGTTCGGATCCGTTTTACGCATCCAAAAGACGCATGTAAAACATGTATTGTCTGAACGCCAATGCGTGTTTTACATTGAAATCATTGTAAATCATACTGCACATTGTTAGATACGTGTTTGGGTCCATTTTTGGGTCCGAAACATGGATCCAAACACATATATAAAAAACGCCACGTGAACTTCCCCTAAAGCAGGTAAATATAGCACCACCTGCCGACTTCATACTCACGGACGCATGCAGTGGTCCGGTAAGGATTAACGATAGAAAAATGATTAATTGAAACTTAAAAGAATGGAGATTCTATTGAAAAAGATCAAATTCTGATAGAAACGTCTACTACTAGAATCTGTAATAGAATTTGTATTAATATGAATTATCATATATTTTGAAGTTGGCTCATATATTCGCCATTTTGGAACCATTAAAGTTTTGCATAAAATAAAAATTTTATAAATTTCTATTATTGGAGTGCAACCTATTTTTTCTTATAAATATAGCACCTCTGAACACACACTGTTATTAATGAATAAAGTTTCATTGCAACTGTTGTGCCTGCTTTATGTTGGCATAATAATTTGTATCCTAAATTATAACATTAAAAATGTCAAAATAAGGTGTACCCATCATACACTTTAATGGCATATCAACAGCATATGCATTCAGTCTGACAGGTATGGGTCGCCCCTGAGACCTGCACCTACCTTAAGAACTGGCCTCAGAAAGCATTGGGACAGAAAGAAGAGCTGCTAAACTTCATCTCAGACTTCTGCCTCTCATTGCTGCATTACACCTGGACACCTCCATGAACATATAGGCAGTGAGGGGTTAATATCATCTAACCAAGAGTGTGTCCTGGGGAACCTTGTGGAGCAGTAATACCACTATCATTTCCCACTCCTACTTTGTGTGAGTCCCAGGAAGGTAAGGGAGATCCTAAAGTGAAAGGGCCACCGTGACATAAAACAAATACCCCAAGCCTCTCCACTGCTGTCCCTGGGTCACCATAATACAGTTAACAAATAATACTGCTACACAAGCAGCAAGTATCATCATACCGTTAACAGACATAACCAGAATCTTACGGTCAATATAACCAACAATTCTACTATGACCAAATACCATCTCATTATGAACACATTTTACAAACACATGATAACCAATTTATATCCTCATTCTGTTACTGAATAAAAACCATTACATTATGACCAACTTACCACTGTGCAGTGATCCTGGAGTGGTAGGTACCAGTTGTGCGCAGGCACTTTGAAGACATATAAGTGATTACAGTGCAGTTACATCTAGTGACTTTTTCTCCATCCTCCAACAACTGCCATGATGACTTCTTCAAGCCATAATTCAATAATTCATCCTTGCAGAATTTACCAGCATCTCCCTACCTGTTCCCCATCTCTGTACAAACTCCCTATCCGTAGCACCCCAAATGGCAATAATATCCCCATTGTGTCTCAATTCGTTAAACAGCCCTCATTTGTACACCCAGTTTTAGTCTTCTTTTGTGTTTCCATGTAGTACGCAGGTAAACTCCCAATATAGTATGTAGGTACACTCGCAAATTAAGAAGGCAGGTAGGTAGACACCCTTTTAGGTACATAGCCGCCAATTAGAGAGGTAAGTTGTCCGCCCCAACACTCCCATTAGTTAGACAGGTACAGAGTCTCACTCTATTAGGTTGGTAGATTTATAGGCCCCAGCATAGGTAGGAATCTAGGTCACCTATTTTGTAGGTAGGTATATAGGTGCCCCATTTGGTAAGTATAAACAGCCCCTTGTTAACTAGATAGGTAGCTTGCCCCTGTACATTAGGTAGGTATTTATATTGACCCCTATTAGATAGGTAGGTATAAAGACCTACCATTTAGCATGTAGGTATGTAGGTAAAGAAGGCCCCCATTAGGTATGTCGGCAGGTATGTAGGACTTCATTAGATAGGCAGGGATATAGGCCCCATTAGGTAGGTAGGGATGTAGGACCCCAATAAGTAGATATAAAGGCCCCATTATGTACTTAGGTAGGTATATTGGCCTCCCATTATGTACATAAGTAGATATATAGGTCCTCCAGTAGAAAGGTAGGTATAGAGGCTCCCAGAAACCAGGTAGATATTTAGGAACCCCAGTAAGTAGGTAGGTATATAAGCCCCCACTAGGAAGATAGGTATACACGCTCCACAGCAGGTGGGTATATAAACCCCTCACCCCCAGTAGTTAGCTAGGTTCACCGATAGAGCCCTACTTTTATTATTTGAAAATAAGAAAAAGTTGATCACTCCAGCAGCTTTGTCCGGTGTTGTCAATCGGACATCATTAGGTCACCTGCACTAATAGAGACACGAGGCTAGTGTCAGCCTTGGTGTGACAAAAACCACTGCTGGCTGACACCAACCCTGAGCAATAGCAATGGAGAGGCATCTGTCAGATGCCTCCATTACTGATACTGGAAATAAATGGGGGAGCGGGGGAAGGACACAAAACGCACAAAAAAACTTTTAATAAACTTCAAATAAACACCCCCAACAACAGCCCTTTTCAGCATTTTATTAAAGAAATCAATCCAACGCTGGTCTGACATAGGCTAAAAGGGAAATCTGGATCAAATTAAAAACATTTAAAAACAACATGACAGTACTAAACTCCATATCCTGCAGCCCCTGAAGATCATGTCTGATTGATCTTCTGGGGTTGCAGGGTACGAAGTTACAAGCTACACGTTATGATTCTGAGGGGTACCAGCCCACAGCTTCAGCACAATCTCAAGGGGGATGATCTTTTGCCCCCCAAGGAGATTGTAAGTTGTGATCTGTACTCCCACCCCTCCTCTACCTTTGTGTTACGCATCCTAGTGCCAAATACAACCCCACCTTTCACTCCATAGCCCTTAACCTCCCCATATCCTCCCCACCTGCACCTATCACCACACAACCTCCCCACCTACCACCCCATGTGGAGTTTGTACAGAGGTGGACATAGGTAGAGAGGTGCTGGAAAAATTTAAATTCTTGAGATGTTTGCGTGGTAACTTTTGTAGGGATGAGTAATCATGGTGGTCTGGACAGGATGCAGAAGAAAAGGGAAAGAGAACAACTTCAGTCATAAAAGATATCTCTTCTGAGGCCCTAGATGTAACTGCACTGTAATCAGTTATATATCTACAACCTGTATATATCAAGGTATATATCATGATATAGTCACTGTGTGGAGGTAATATAAAGTCTACAGATCCCGTGTACACTTGTATTTACCACTATATGGTTACTGTATGGTGGAAATATCGAGCTATCAGACACAGTTAGGCAGTTTCTCACAGCTCTCCCAGTTGCTGAATAGGCTATTGTAAGGGTTCGGTGGATTTGCTGGACCACCGCAAGCGATGATAGTTAAGCCACGCCAGGGAACAGAATCTAAGTAGCCCCCGGTTTTCACCAGAGCCCGCCGCAAAGCGGGATGGACTTGCTGCGGCGTGGGGTTACCAGGTCGTTACCCCTGACGTGACTTGCCTGTGGTGGCGGCCGGGGTACTGTGTGGTACAAAATTGTAATCCAAAGGCGTAGTCGGGGACAGGCAGAAGGTCAGGGCAGGCGGCAGAGGTTCGTGGTCAGAGACGGGGCAGACGGTCAGGGCAGACGGAAAACAGGCAAGGTCAGGAAACGTAAGCAGGCGGACTGGTACACCGGTAATCAATACGGACACTAGAGACACTCTAAGCTCACTAACGCACACCAACGATCTGGCACCGAGTGCTGGGGGTGTAACCCTTATATTGGACCAGTGCCCGGCACTAAGCCAATTACCGAGACACTGGCCCTTTAAATCTTGACAAGCCGTCGCGCGCGCGCGTTAGGGGGCGGGCATGCGCACAACGGCCGGGACGGACAGGAGCGGCGTGCACAGGAGCGCGGCCAGGTAAGAGAGCCGGCGTGGGGACGGGGGCGGTCGCGGGTGACCGCGATGCCCGCGCCGGGCCCTCAGCAGGCAGGGGAACGGCCGCAGGGGCAGCGGCGCCCGCGGCCGCCATGACAGTACCCCCCCTTAGGTATTCCCCTCTTTTTTTTGAAGCTAGCAAGGAGATCAAGTGACAGGTTGCCTTCAGGTTCCCACAAACGCTCCTCTGGCCCGAACCCCTTCCAGTCGATGAGAAAGAACCGCTTCCCCCTCACTGTCTTCTGCGCCAGCACCTCCTTGACCTCAAAGATGTTATCAGAGTTGGCCACAGGAGAAGGCGAGACAGATCCACGGGAGAAGCGATTCAGCACCACAGGCTTGAGGAGCGAGACATGGAAGGCGTTCGGGACACGCAGAGTGGGAGGCAAGCGGAGCTTGTAGGAGACCGGGTTAAGCTAACGAAGTACCACAAAAGGGCCCAAATATTTAGGGCCTAACTTGTAGCTGGGCACCTTGAAGTGGATGTACTTGGCCAATAGCCAAACCTATCACCTGGCTTAAATACAGGGGGAGGTCTCCGGTACCTATCGGCCTGAACTTTAGTACGAATGGAAGCCCGAAGAAGGGCCTGATGAGTGACCTGCCAGAGTGACTTGATGTCTCATATTTGGGCATCCACGGCAGGAATGTGACACGAAACGGCCAGGGAGAGAGGCGGACGGGGATGTAACCCAAACACAATAAAAAAGGGAGCGGCTCCAGCGGACTCTGAGTCTAGGGAATTATATGAGAATTCCGCCCAGGGGAGAAGGTCAGACCAGTTATCCTGACGGGCAGACACAAAATGTCGCAGATAAGTGCCTAAGACTTGGTTGACCCTCTCCACCTGCCCGTTGGTCTGAGGGTGGTATGCAGATGAAAAGTCCAGCTGAAACCGTAACTGGCCACAGAGAGCCCGCCAGAATTTAGATACAAACTCAACTCCCCTATCAGAGATGATGTGCAAAGGGAGTCCATGCAATCGAAAGATGTGGTGGAAGAAGAGCTGGGCTATCTGGGGTGCCGAGGGTAACCCGGGCAGGGGCACAAAATGAGCCATTTTAGAAAATCTGTCAACCACCACCCAAATGACCATGTTTCCGGATGAGGCCGGTAGGTCAGTGACAAAATCCATAGCATTATGGGACCAAGGCTTCTATGGCACCGGGAGAGGTTGAAGCAGACCCGCGGGTCTGAGGCGAGGAACTTTGTTCCGAGCACAGGAGGTACAGGCTAAGACAAAGTCTCTAACGTCCTGCGAGAGAGTGGGCCACCAATAGTATCTCGAGATGAGTTGTACGGATTTGCGAATCCCAGGATGACCAGCTGTTTGAGAAGAATGTCCCCATTTAAGGATTCGAGGCCGCAAAGCAGGACGGACATAGGTCTTCCCAGGAGGTAACTGTTGCAGGTCTACAGGAGCTGCCGAAAGAAGCCGTTCCGGAGGAATGATGTGCTGCAGGGATGGCTCCAAGCCCACCGTGTCGGAGGATCTAGAGAGAGCGTCCGCCCTGACGTTTTTTTCTGCCGGTCGGAAGTGTAGGAGGAAATCAAATCGGGCGAAGAAAAGCGACCATCTGGCTTGACGTGGATTCAATCGCTGGGCAGATTGTAGATATAGAAGATTCTTATGATCAGTGTAGATCTCTATGGGATGGTGAGCCCCCTCCAGCAAGTGACGCCATTCTTCTAGGGCCAACTTTATAGCAAGAAGTTCCCGATCACCGATAGTGTAATTGCGTTCGGCAGAAGTGAAGGTCTTGGAGAAGAATCCACACGTCCGCAATTTCCCCGAGGGGGACTTCTGAAGAAGAACGGCGCCGGCACCAACTGAGGAGGCGTCGACCTCTAAGACAAACGGGCGCTGAGGGTCCGGACGAGAGAGAACCGGAGCGGAAGCAAACGCAGCTTTCAGACGTTTGAATGCCTCTTGGGCCTCGGGAGGCCATGATTTGGGGTCGCCACCCTTCTTGGTGAGGACCACCATTGGAGCCACCAGAGAGGAGAACTGGGGGATAAATTGCCTGTAGTAATTGGCAAAGCCTAAGAAGCGCTGGATGGCCCGAAGGCCCACCGGACGGGGCCACTGCAGGACTGCTGAGAGCTTGGCGGGGTCCATCTGTAGACCTTGGTCCGACACGATGTACCCTAAGAAGGGCAGGGAGGTGCGCTCGAACAGGCACTTCTCCAACTTGGCATAAAGTTGGTGGTTTCGGAGACGTCTGAGCACCTGGCGGACATGGTGACGGTGAGTTTCTAGGTCTGGAGAATAGATGAGAATATCGTCTAGATAGACTATAACGCAGACGTATAGAAGATCCCGAAAGATCTCATTAACGAAGTTTTGGAAGACAGCCGGAGCGTTGCAGAGACCAAATGGCATGACGAGATATTCGAAGTGGCCATCACGGGTGTTAAAGGCTGTTTTCCACTCGTCACCTTTTCGGATGCGGATCAGATTGTAAGCACCGCGAAGGTCCAGTTTAGAAAAAATTTTTGCGCCACGTAGGCGGTCAAATAGCTCCGAGATCAAAGGCAGGGGGTATCGATTCTTTACGGTTATTTTGTTCAGGCCACGATAATCGATACAGGGCCGGAGGGTACCATCTTTCTTTTCGACAAAGAAGAATCCGGCTCCCGCAGGCGAGGACGACTTGCGTATAAAGCCTTTGCGGAGATTCTCTTGAATATAGTCGGACATGGCCTTTGTCTCCGGGACGGAAAGCGGGTACACTCTGCCTCGGGGAGGAGTAGTACCGGGTTGCAGGTCAATATTGCAATCAAAAGGCCGGTGCGGAGGCAGAGTTTCAGCCTGTCTTTCAGGAAAAACATCGGAAAAGTCCTGGTAAGGAGCAGGCAGACTTGGCAAAGACTTTGTAGGCTCGGTAGAGGCAGACCGACGGGCTGGGCAGAGCGCCCGAAGGCAACGTGAGTGGCATGCCGGGCCCCAACGAAGAATCTCGCCTGTGTTCCAGTTTAGGGTCGGAGCATGCTCTTGTAACCAGGGGAGGCCCAGAAGGATCTTAGAAGAGGAACAAGGCAGTACGAGGAGTTTCACGGTTTCCTGATGTAGCGCCCCGATCTGCAGGGAGAGGGGCGCAGTGCAGAACCGAATGGCATCCTTGAGACATTCGCCACGGACTGAGGAGACAAATATGGGTTTCTGCAGGGGGTCACTGGAAGCCGGTACAGGGACACCAGCGCGTGGCTGATAAAGTTACCGGCGGACCCCGAGTCCAGGAAGCTGGTGGCCTGAAAGGTGCTGTCCGGGGAAGGTCCACATAGCACAGGAACAGTCAGGCGGGGAGAGGCTGCACTGAGACCTAGGGTGGCCTCTCCTGTGAGCCCGAGGGGCGGGAGTGTCCCGGGCGTACCGGACAGTCCCCACTGAAGTGGCCGGCACCGCCACAGTAGAAGTATAGCTGCCTCAGACGTCGCTGTGAGCGTTCCTCCTGGGTCAAATGAGCCCTTTCAACCTGCATGGGTTCGTCCTCATGAACCGTTGGCGGAGAAAGTGGAGGGCGTTGAAAGACAGGAGCTAAGCGAGGTAGCCGGCGTGGTCGAGTAGGCTTGCGCTGGAGGCGGAGCTCTTGTTGTCTTTCAGCAAAGCGGATATCGATCCGGGTGGCCAACCGAATCAATTCGTCCAGCGAGGTAGGCAGGTCCCGACCCGCGAGCTCATCTTTAATGCGTCCGGAGAGGCCTTGCCAGAACTTTGCCACCAAAGCCTCATTGTTCCAGTCCAAGTCCGAGGCTAAGGGTCGGAACTGCACCGAGTACTGTCCCACAGTGGAGTCGCCCCGACGGAGACGGAGCAGAGCTGCGGCAGCAGAGGGGGTGCGACCAGGTTCCTCAAAGACGGTGCGGAACCCCTGGAGAAAGGCTTGCAGATTAGCTGTCAGCGGATCTCCACAGTCCCACAACGGAGTGGCCCAGGCCAGAGCTTCGCCCGACAGTAATAATGAAGGCCACTTTGGCCCACTCAGTAGGAAACTGATGACCCAGCATCTCGATGTGGATGGAGCATTGACTGATGAAGCCTCTGCACTTCTTGGGGTCTCCATCATAGCGAGAGGGAAGCGGCAGATGCAGAGAAGATCCCAGAGTAGGGGCAGGAAGAGCCGAGGCTGCAGGAGCAACAAGTGCAGGTGAGACGGCAGCAGCTGCAGGCGGGGGTAGGCGGGCCGCAAGGTTCTACATCATGGCCGCGAGCTGGTCGATACGCTGACTCTGCTGGGCGATGGCCGTCGCAACGTCCCGGAGTTCGGGCAGAGGTACCCTGGCGGAATCCATGGCCAGATCGTACTGTAAGGGTTCGGTGGATTCGCTGGACCACCGCAAGCGATGATAGTTAAGCCACGCCAGGGAATGGAATCTAAGTAGCCCCCGGTTTTCACCAGAGCCCGCCGCAAAGTGGGATGGACTTGCTGCGGCGTGAGGCTACCAGGTCGTTACCCCTGACGTGACTTGCCTGCGGTGGCGGCCGGGGTGCTGCGTGGTACAAAATCGTAATCCAAAGGCGTAGTCGGGAACAGGCAGAAGGTCAGGGCAGGCGGCAGACGTTCGTGGTCAGAGACGAGCAGACGGCCAGGACAAGCGGCAAACAGGCAAGGTCAGGAAACGTAAGCAGGCGGACTGGTACACTGGTAATCAATACAGACACTAGAGACACTCTAAGCTCACTAACGCACACCAACGATCTGGCACCGAGGGCTGGGGGCGTAGCCTTTATATAGAACCAGTGCCCGGCACTAAGCCAATTACCGGGACACTGGATCTTTAAATCTAGAGCAGCCGTCGCGCGCGCGCGTGCTAGGGGGCGGGCATGCGCACGACGGCCGGGACAGATAGGAGCGGCGTGCACAGGAGCGCGGCCAGGTAAGAGAGCCGGCGTGGGGACAGGGGCGGTCGCGGGTGACCGCGATGCCCGCGCCGGGCCCTCAGCAGACAGGGGAACGACCGCAGCGGCGCCCGCGGCCGCCATGACAGCTATTGAACATCCAGGTATGCTGGGTGATGCCAAAACCCTCAATTAGCTTTTTTCCAGAGCTGTTGTACAGTTTAGTGTAGAGGGCATGACCTTTTGTGAAGGGTGTGTGTGGCTTGATATTAAGCGGGTGTATAAAACAATATCTACAAAAATGTGCTCACGTTTGTGAGATAATGTATCTATCTATCTATCTATCTAATAACCAAGGAAAATCCAATTGCACTCACAAAAAGATAAGATGAAAAAATGTCGTGCTTTATTGCATGTCCAAAAAAGGCAATGTTTCGGCTCAATCAGAACCTTTCTCAACCTTTCTCATTTATAAACTATAAAACACACTGTATAAAAAGCATTTTGGTTTGTGGCCTTTTTGTGACTTTTTTGGGGGAAGTTTTTTTCTTTTTACATCTAATAGGCCTTTTAAAAGGACTTCAAAAACACCTGTTCATAAAAATTTTTTTTTACAAATATAACAGAAGACTCCACCAAAAATGCTCCACTAAAATTATATGAAAAACCTTGACAATAATTTTTTACAAGTGTTTAAAATTTCTATAAAAATCCCAAAACGTTAAAGATAAATCTCTGTAAGGGCATTTCCCCAAGGCAAGGGTTAGCGGCTGGTTTTTCAGACGGTTTGCGGTTTAGCAAAACCGTCTGAAAAAACGGCCGCAAACTAACACAATGGACTTCTATGGAAAACCCGTACAGCAGTCCCCACTGCACGGGGTTTTCCGCCCCACGATTTCTTAAACCACCAGCCGCCGAAAAACATTCTATATGCACGTTCTTCCATCCGTTTTTCAGATGGAATATGAGCATGTGAATGGGAGGGGGGAGGGCTTTTCTCCACTCATTGCGGAGAAAAGCCGCCCCCCCCCCCACCTCCTCTGTCGTGGGCACACAAACCGGACAAATACTGGTCGGATAAACCAACCGGTATTTGTCCATTGCCGTGTAAACGACCCCTAAAGGGAGGATCTAAATGAAAGGTGTGTTCCAGTGATATCTGGGGTTGGTCTGGAACAGCAGTGAGTTACTATTATAATGTAGGACAAAACATTATGTTTTCTAGTATGGTCTTTTGGCCACATGTATGAAAACCTATGGGTAACCTACGGGCAAAAAAGTGAGTTTTAGACCTAAACAGTTTTCATACATGTGGCCCTTTATGTTGCCATGAATCACATGGCTAAGGAAAATACAGGCAGTCCCCGTCTTACACCGTTCCAACTTACATCTGTCCCCTAGTTACAAACAGAGACTTATGGGGCATGCTGGCACTTGTAGTTCCATGTTCCACAGCAGATAGTAGCTGTAGAACGACAAGTTCCAGCATGCCACATCAGCACATGAGGTGAAAAAGAGGTGAAATCTTCTTAACAGGGGTGCAGACATTAAATCAAATGTAAAAACTGTTCCCTGCACTATCCAAAACTTAAAAACAAAAAAAAACTTTTGTGTTGGAGTTACATTTAATAAATATACCTGTTCCGACATACAAAATCAATTTAAGAACAAACCTATAGTCCCTATCTAGTTCCTAACCCGGGGACTGCCTGTATATCATCAGTGGTCAGGAAGAGGTTAACACAATGAGTTACTACAATACACACAAAACACATGTCAATGACAAATTCATCTTTGCTTCTTCTAGAAATATAAAAAGTGTCCCTGGAAATGAGACTGCAGCCTCCACTGGACACAAGGGCTGGTCTTGGAATAAGGACTGACACAGCCTGATGGGTGCTATTCAGATTTATAATGGAATGGACTGAAAATATTACAGATTCATGGGAAATTCTGATGCACACCAGAGTCCCCAGCACAACCAGGGTTAAAAAAGGATTAAGGGGCCAGGCTAGACGGTGAGGATGGATTAGATTGTGTTTTATAAACGTAGCCACCAGAATCTCAGCCGCCAGTTGAGTGGTGAGCTCGGCATAGATGGGCACTGCCATCAGGTCAGGACAGTAATCCCAGAGACAGCTCCAGGCCAGCTGGCCAGCGGGACCGCCCCAGTGTCACTGTCCAAGTGACGCCCCTGCAGTGGGCAGACCCGGCTGCCCGGTCTTATGATGGGCTGCGCTCCAAGCCAGGAAACTTTCAGCGTGTGCCACTGATTGCTGCACTCCTGGAGGATGGTGAGCGGGCACTGAGCGCTGCAGCCACGGGCATCATCCCCCCACGCTGCTCCCTCTGCCTCCCGGATCTATCGCTCAACGTGGGAAGAAGCCGCTTCCAATGTGCAGGTTGTCGCTGAGTTGAGTCCAGGAGATGACGGAGCTCCAGCACAGCTCACTCTCCACCTGATGGGACTTTGAGGACTACGCGGCTGACATGGCTTTTACTGGTTTCTTTGGCTGATTTCCTTAAAGTGTCAGGGGCAGCAACTTGAGACAGGATCCAAGGATGCAGAGATCTGCTGGAAGGAATATGTTGCAGGTTTCATCTGTCCTCCTCATCAGTCTGGCAACAGCAGCGTTATCTAGAGGTAAGGACTGAGGGGACCGTGCCTTCCCAGCAATTACTTTGTGGTGGCTGAAAACAGCCACACAGATCCTCATGTAATTAACAAATACAATAAAGGGACTTAGGGAGAGGATATCGGTGCAAATATTGTCACATCCAATGGAAAGGACAAGTTGCTGAACATCTCTTACTAGAAGTCAGCAATTATGGTTAATACAGGCACAAGTCCTGATGATTGCATATTTCATTCTACTTTTGTCATCGAATTGCACATCAGACTATGTACCTCTTTTTCTCAGCATCTCTCTCTCCCCTCCTTTTCTCTCTCTCTCTCTCTCTCTCTCTCTCTCTCTCTTCTCTATCTGCCTGTCCATCTATATACCAGCCAAACCATTATCTTATCTATCTATCTATCTATACTATCATTATCTATCTTTTATCTATATATCTATCTATCTATCCCATCCCCATATCTATCTATCTATCTATCTATCTATCTAGCTATCCATTTTTCTATCTATCATCTTTTATATCTATCTATCTATTATCTATCATCTTTATATCTATTTATCATCTCTATCTATCTATCTATCTATTTATCTATCTATCTATCTATCTTCTTTATATCTATTTATCTATCATCTCTATATCTATCTATTGATCATCTCTATATACTATCTATCTGTCTGTCGGTCTGTCCATCCTTTTATCTTTCTGTCTATCTTTCTACTTTTATGTGTAACATGCTCTTTATTTTACTGTAAATTAGTTTGATATCATTATAGCATTATGTCCACTCAGATCTCCATATGTAATTGCTTTAGGTTTTAAGTGTCATTTTCTTTTCTAACTTTGCACGTAGACTCCAGTTGCAGACACTACTTGAATTAATAGTGGTGAGACATTACTGTCTATGAAGATGAAGCTTCTTGAAGGGATGCACATGGCTTTAACAATCAGTTCCAGGATAATTATCATTTCTCTTGTTGTATACATAGGGATTTGGCAGTGTTACATTTCTCATGAAGACTTTGTACCAGAAAGTGCAGTCTTTGTAGGAATTCAGGTAATAAAAGCAGTTTGTTACTAGACAACAGAGCAGACAGTGTGTGAGATCTCCATCTATGACCACGGACAGTGGGACATGCAGTGACCTGATCACTGATCTGCTATGTGAGATACATCACTGGCCTGCTGTCATCCATGTGACTATGTTACTGGGTGTCAGGATTTCAAGTGCGCTTTTACTCCATTCAGATTGAATTTCCTAATCTCCATCAGTAGCCCCCTCCATTCATGTGCTGGTTGTAAATCTGTATAACGTCACCGCAGCTTGTAACACGGAGCTTTAACTAGGAAAAGAGGCTGGTTTGTACATGTACCAGCGATAAATTACTTATATAAAAAGCATCAGGTCATTTCCCATCAAATTACCTGGTAAAACTAAATTTACGTGTTCTAACACCCATGCGACACCATCAACCTTAATGACCACAGCAGACTACAAGATGAGCTCCCAAACTGACTATAGACAAAGCTCCTGCACTGATGAGATGAATTTTTCCATTTTTGTTACTGTTCATAAATACATGCAGTTATTTTCCTCTAAATTGAGCAATTCTCCAAGGAAAAGAACTCTGCCCATAGCAACAATCAGCACAGGTAATATTTGCATTACACCACATGGGAAATCCACCGCCGATTATTGCTAAACATTACGCTCCTCACATTTTCAGTCTTCATTATGGGCTGATTAGAATGTACGTGGTATATAATACTGTCAGTCTATAGAATATTCATTTGAAGGACGTTAGAAAATAATCGTATGTGGCTGATACAATTATATACATAATGTACTCAGATTTGGATATAATACCTTCTACCTTCTTTTTTAAGCTTTTCTTCCTCAGGGTTGGCTTGAGTAAATCTCAAACAATATGAATCTTGCTGCGATATTTTGCCTTTATACACATCTGCTGTTTGTTCCTTTTCAATATCTGTTCCTCTTTCCCAAAAGTACAATTTTACATTTAATCAGCAATGTAGTAGATTGTGGCATCATAAACTAGTTAGAAAGTTTGTGATCAGTTTTAAAATAGACATTAACTTTAAAGTTTGAAGCTTACAAAAGTGTATTATTATGAAATGAGCAGTTATAATCTATTTATGTCCTGTGTCCTGTTTGTAACTGAATTACTGCCAATATGTAGTTGGATGACCACATGACACGCTAAGGCATTTATATATGTGGGCCAACAGAGAGGGACGTAACATCTAATTGAGTGGGAATACGGGAAAATGATGTTGCGCCACCCACTCAAAGGTGTAGCGCAGAGCAGCTACTTCTATTCTCACGGTCAGCGCCCAGTTTAAAGTGCTGTACAAAAATGTACAGCAAGATATGGGCAGTACCCAAACTCACTCCACTGTGCCCTGCACTCAGCCGTGTAGTGGATGGATATTTATAAGTATGAATAGATTGCAATTGTTGTCCTGGGAAAAGAACTCTTTCCTTAAAGGGGTTGTCTCACTACAAGGATTGCTTTTTATGTTAAAGATCTTGCAAAAACAAGTCACTTTGCAATATATGTCCATTAACAGTGTCCTACCTATTCCTAGATATCGCCTCTTGCATGAGATGCATCAGTTCCTCAGGTCGCTATAGCTGAAGACCTGTTTGATCTATCCTGATAGGCTGTCAGCACTGGTTGCTATAGCTATAGACCTGGCTTCTACTGCAGCCTAGTGGAAGCCAGTAAACACACCCCTGAATTCGAAATGAAACCAAGAAAACATGACTGAGTTAAGATGATTCAATGTAGCGGGACAACTCCTTTAAGTGGATGCAACTTCTATAACAGTTATCGTCTTGGGACGGGGTATCTATTCGTTTTTACATACTCAAGTAAATGTTTTAGAAGTTCTCAGAACCAAAGGTATTTGAGGTTACCAGTAATTATTGAGGACGGTTTGTGGACTTATTTCCAGTAATCCCTTTGATGAAGATGCTCTTTGGTAACTTAAAGCAGTAAGCTAATTGGTTTTCATGGGCAGCTACTCCACATTTTCTCTGTAGGTTAGTCACTTTCAATGCAGTTTAGTCAACTATGTTCTTTATAGAATGGACAAAATAAGTGTCACAGTTGTGGATAACTTCATTGAAGGCAACTGTATCTGTTCCTTGAATAAACAATCTATTTATTTGTTGAAAACATCCTACTGTGCCATGCATGGTAAATGACAAGGAAATGATTTCAGAGCAATGTTATTCATTTTTCTGCAAGCAAAAGGTTGATGAATCACAACTTAATCGTCTGCTCAGAAGAACTGAAGTTGAGTGTTTTGCTCAGTTAAGGGATAATAAAAATACAAATCTTTTAATGGTGCATAGCTTCATGGATTCACGGACTGTTTCTTATCTAAAACAAAAGCTCACAGGGGTTGTTTGGTTTGATTGACGGGGTGTGATCTGGGCTATGGCTTTTGGGGTCTGGTGTCTGAATTATGGAATATGGTCTGGGGTCTGAATTGCAGGGTCTTGTCTAGGGCATAGTCTGAAATCTGAATATTGTGTTCTTGTATGAGGTTAGAGTTGCCACCTTTTCTACCAAAAAATACCAGCGTGTTGACCTGCATTGGTGAAAAGAGAGTACAGTGGATAATAGAGTAAGGGTTAATCCTGCATACCTAATGGTTAGCGAAGGGATTAAAGTAAGGATCTGTGGTAGTAAAGGGGACTAAAGGGTTAGTGTAAGGGTCCATGTTTGTCTAGCGTATTGACGGGGTTAACATAACAATCCCCAGTGGTCTATGGCAATGATGGAGTTAAAATAATTCCTGGTTCCTCCCAGCACTGATCATAAAAATGAATGCAGGAGAGGACTGTGTAGCGGTAACTACAGTTTAAACCAGAAGTTTACATACACTATATAAAAAGACACACATGCATGTTTATCTCACTATCTGACATGAAATCAGAATAAACTTTACCCGTTTTAGGTCAATTAGGATTACCAAAATTATTTGTATTTGCCAAATGCAAGAATAATGTGAGAATTTTTGAAGGCATTTTTATTACTTTCTTCAAAGTCAAAAGTTTATATAGGTTTCATTAATATTTGGTAGTATTGTCCTTAAACTGTGACTTGGGTCAAATCCTTCCACAAGCTTCTCACAATAGTTGGTAGGAATTTTGGCCCATTTCTCCTGACAGAACTGGTGTAACTGAGCCATGTTTGTCACCTTGCTCACACCTGCCTTTTCAGCTTTGCCCATAAATTTTCAATAGGATTGAGGTCAGGGCTTTGTGATCGCCACTTCAAAACATTGACTTGGTTATCCTTAAAGGGGTTTTGCCACGATCTCATTTCATACCTCCTGCAGCCAGCTCTTCAGCTCTGTGTGCTCAGAAGGAGGCATGTGTGATTTGTTTGAATTGCATATCATGTGATCCAGCAGGATGACATCACCAGGTCTTTCCTCTCTGTAGTCAAAGGAAGGTCTGTTTATACAAAGTGTTGTGAGTAGCTGAGAGGTAACATTTTTGCCTCCAGGCACAAGGGTCCTAGGTTCAAATCCCTGCAGGAACCAAACCTGTTTTTTTTTTTTTTTTATCTTTATCAATGCACCTATCTCATTGAGGTTTTTATTTATATATTTGCACTGTTTGACAAATTACTAAGGAATACAGAGGATGGGAGTAGAGTGACATCACCTGGGGTTTGAACACTCAGTAGCTGCCTGAGAGGAGAGGTGGTGTCTGAGCATGCCTGGCCGGGACTGAAGAGCTCTCAGCCCTGGTCGTATCCCCTGGAGACGAGCTATAAACAGTGGATCGCTAAAGGAGCAGCTAAAACAAAAACGGTGCAGAATTTTTAACAATAATGAATAGTGAAAATGTTTGTTATTTCATTTGCAAGCTTCCCACAACAATATTACTTCATGGCAAAACCCCTTTACGCCACTTTGTAACCAGTTTGGCAGTATGCTTCAGGTCATTGTCCATTTGGAAGACCCATTTCTGCCCAAGCTTTAACTTCCTGGCTGATATCTTAAGATGTTGCCATCTATTTTGTGAAGTGCACCAGTCCCTCCTACAGCAAAACAATCCCACAACATGATGCTGCCACCCCCATGTTTCACAGTTGGGATGGTGTTCTTAGGCTTCCAAGCTTCTTCTTTTTTCTCCAAACGTAACAATGGTCATTATGGCCAAACAATTCCATTTTAGTTTTGTCAGACCAAACATTAATCTGGCTTGTATATGTTTCTTTTGGAGTAATGGCTTTTTCCTGGCAGACTGGTCTTTCAGCCCATGTTAATACAGTAATCATTTCACTGTGGATGATGTCACAATCTTACCAGCTTCCGTCAGCATCTTCACATGGTCTTTTGCTTTTGTTCTTGGGTTGAGATGCACATGTCAGACCAAAGCACATTCATCTTTGAGACACAGAATCCATCTCCTTTCTGAGAGGTATGATTGCTGGACATTCCCATCTTGTTTGTACTTGCATATAATTGTTTGTACAGGTGAATGAGGCACCTTCAGGTATCTGGAAATTGCACTCAAGGATGATTCAGACTTGTGCAAGTTCACAATTATCTTCCTCATGTCTTGGCTGATTTCTCTAAACTTTCACATGATGTTACACAGAGAAGCAGTGTGTTTCTGGTGTGAATTAAAATACATCCACAGCTGTGTCTCTAATTAACTTAGATGTTGCCAATAAACCTATCAGAAACTTCCAAAGACATGACATCATTATATGGGCTGTCCCAAATTGTTTAACCCTAGTGTATGTAAACCTATGATTTTGCAGAAAGTAATAAAAATGCCTTAAAAATTATCTCTCTCATTATCCTGGCACTTGGCAAATATAAATAATTTTCGTAATTATAATTGACCTAAAACGGGTAAGGTTTATTCTGATTTCATGTCAGATAGTGAGAAAACATGCAAATGTGTCTTTTAATATAGTGTATGTAAACTTCTGGTTTCAATTTTATATAGATGGACAGTGCTCTCTTTGATCGGGCAAAAGGATTGAGCAACATTTTGCATGATCAGTAGCAGAGGGGAAGCTCTGATGTAACTGTCCAAATATTTACAGTTTCAATATATTGACTGTCCGTATGTGGTCACTTTCTATATACGGACAGTTAAATCAACAGAGCTTCCCCTGGGGAAGCCAATCAGCATCTTCCATAGATCTGAGACTGTTGACAATGGCCCAACATGAATTTATATGTGCGGTGGGTGTCAGCAGTACGAAGGCAGCATATTCCACTGTATATTTATAAAGTGGAATAGGTTGTTGCCTTTTTGCTCAGAGGTATAGGTCAGTAGTCTTCCTGACCTGCTCAGAGGTATAGGTCAGTAGTCTTCATGATCTGTGCCTCTGATAGAAAGACATTTAACAGTGCCAATAAAAATTCAGCAGAAGTATGAAAATACTGTCTGGGCTGACGGTCTACCGGCCAGGTGGCAACTCTGTGGGTGATGAATTATGGTGTCTAAATGTTGGGGTCTAGTATGAGGTCTGAAGGCTGAATTATGTAGTATGATGTCTGAGATTTGATTAGTGAAGTCTGATTAGGGTCTGAATATTGGTGTCTGCATTATAGGTCAAAATTTTGAGGTCTGGAATAATTTTGTCTGGTGTGAATTAAAGGGGTTATCCAGGCTTTATGAAAACTGTAACTTTAACATCAAATGATATCTAGGATTACTACTGTGAGCAGTCCCCTTTCTATAAGCTGTTCTAACTGTAGGGTTTGCATTGTTAGGAGAATATACAGGAATATTCAGAAGATAATGTATATTCTGGCAAACTGTGTCCAATTACAAGCCTACGCACCAACAGACTTTTCCCCATAACAAGCCATACCCTGAAAATCTATCCTGGTCCAAACCCGAAATGTTTTCAAATGTTGGCACTGGCAGCTACACTACTCTGTTCTCTCCCAGACTCCTATTTCAATTATTATCTTGTATTCTTGTTTTTTTGTTTAGTTGTGTTAGGAAAGTGCATGCCATAATTACAGGAAGTAATGTAAGTTCATTGACAGGTGCATTTGTAGCTGAAGGAGACCATTATGTGAAATCTATGGCATATTGTAGCTAATAGCTAAATTGTATTTTTTTTTCTTGTCTCTGAATTTAAGTATCTCAATATGTCACAAAAATACATTTTCTGAATTCCAACAAGCAAATATATTTTAAAGTTTTTGTGTCTTTGTGTTGACCTGTTACCTTGAAAACTAAGAACACATAATACAGGAAAGTAAAATATTAAAAGTGTTACAATCATTTGTACATACAGTGCATTGTAAATTATACAATATCAATTGTTAAAACAAACCTATCAGGTGGTTAATGCCACCCTATCTGAGGGAAGGATATGATATAGGCAGAGAAACTGAGCTTTGTGACATATAGGTTTATATAATTTTATGCATGATTTCTGAGTAAAAACAGAGAATATACTACTAGAAAACGCGAAAACACTGCTTACCCCACAGCATACAGTAATTGACAGTTTGCTTTGTACAAACACTGATACAGGGAGTGTTGTCACTCAGTCTGTAAGGGTGGGGCAAGCAATACTTTCACTGTCTCTTAACCCTTTAAGGCACCCTGATGTTTCTGTATGTCATGGTTCACTGCCTGTTAATGCACCATGACGTCCAGGAACGTCATAAAAGCTTTCTGTCTCCCAGTGCAGAGATAAGGTGAAAGCTCTATGCTAAGTGCTGTTTCTGACAGCTAATTAGCATATCTACACAGCAGGTGATCAATCACAGGAGTCCTGTGCCGATGATCGCTGGGATTGGTCGGTCAGTCTGCTGACTCAACAATTGCAGCTGATCCACATCCCAGGCTCTGTTCTGTGAGAGAGAGTGAGGAGATCGTATTTCTGTGCTGGGTCCTAGTGCCCTGTGCTGCGATCTGAGCTGTCACAGCCTGAAATACTTTATTTACCCCTCCCCTGCCTAATCACTTCACTGCCCCTGTGATCTATTTGTGGCAGCTGTCTGATCAAACATTTTGCCAAATTCAAGTTCCAGCAATTTTCTGCCAGTGATCATCACTGGCTCATACAGTGAAAAACACACAAAACAATGAACCCCTTCATTGCCAAGTCCCTGTACCCCTCACTCATATTGTTATAGCTGTCTGATCAGTTAAAAAGACAGTTTGTAAATTCTATTCCCACATCCGTCACTGCCCATCACTACCCTAATAAAGCCTGAAAAATATTCTAAAACAAGAAGGTGCTCCTTCAATTCTGAGGCCTGTGGCAGAGTCAAAAAGCGCATATGGGCCACAAGTGGGATATTTCTAAAAACTGCATAATAAGGAGAATCATTATTAAGTTGCGATTTCTTGGTCAAATCTATGGGGTTCCAATGAATAATGAACTAAAATCGGAAATCTGCAAAAAATTTAAAATTTTGAAATTTCACCTTCGCTTTTCATTAATTTCTGCGAAATACCTAGAGGGTTAATAAACTTCCTAAATGCTGTTTTGTCTGTGTTAAGGGGTGTAGTTTCTGAAATGGAGTCATTTATGGGGGTTTCTAACATACAAGCCCCTCAAAACCACATCAGAAGTAGCCTAGTTCCAAAAAAAATCTGTTCTGCAAATTTTCTTGAAAATGTTAAAATTTGCTACAAAATTTCAAAGCCCCCAAATGTCTTAAAAAATAACAGGATGTTTAAAAAATCATGCCAACACAAAGTAGACATATGGTAGATGTTCATTATCTACTACTTTGTTTGGTGTGACTATGTGTCTTGCACACAGAAATTTTTAAACTTTGAAAATGGCAAATTTTCACAACATTTCGATATTTTTCACACCTAAACAAGGATTTTATTGACCAAAATCAATTGCTAAATTAAAGCACAATGTTTCACGAGAAAACAATCTCTGAATCACATGGATAGGCAAAAGTATTGAAAAGTTATACACAGATAAAGTGGCACATGTCAAATTTGAAAAAAAGGGCTTGGTCCTTAACTCCAAAACAGGTTTAGACCTTAAAGGGTTAAAGAATCCTATCAGTATTTTTTCCACTCTTTACTCAGAAATCAAGGTCTAAATCATATAAGCCTATATATCATGGAATTTAACTTGTGTCCCTCTTTTAGCAGAAACCAACTGACAGGTTTGCTTTAAATTTAAACGTATATTACTTTTACGTATACGTATAATAGGTATATTACTTTTTTCTGGCTATAACCTATGTAGGCATTTAGATGGCAGTGAGCTGGTATTTTTTCCATTTACTTTTCTTTAGGATAAGAATAGATTATTTGGGCCACATGTATGAAAACTGTTTAGGTTTAAAACTCGTTTTTTTTTTGCCCATAGGTTACTATGGGCAAAAAAGTGAGTTTTAGACATAAACAGTTTTCATACATGTGGTCCTTTGTCTTTCTTAAGACTTGTTGACACGGTTTATTTGGACGAGGTTTTGGACGAGGTTTTCGGAATGTTTCCTCACCCAAAACACTTCCAAAACACCCCCAGTTAAGTTAATTGATTCCTATGTAAAACCTCGTTGTAGTTCACACACAATGAGGTTTTTACACGCTTCTTTGGAAGCACTGAAAAAGTAGTGTCATGTCAATTCTTGTTTTAGCGTGTTTTAGGCACGTTTTTGGTGCGGTTTTCGAAGCGTTTTTTTGCGCGGTTTTGGGCGTCGTTTTTGTCCTGGCTATTCATTTGTATGGGTGAAAACCTCATCCAAAACCTCATCCAAAGTCTTGCCCAAAACCACGTCCAAATAAGCCATGTGAACATGGCCTTAGTCTCCTCGAGAGCTTTAACGAGCAGCAATATTCATCATGATCTGACTTCCACTATATTGTAGAGATAATCCTCACATGTCAGTATGATCTGGTCCAATGGATCTATTCATTATCTATCCTTTTGTGATCCAGTTATAATCACTATGTTAGTAGCTGCAATTCCTTCAGTTGAAATGTCAAGTTTAAAGTGAATTATTGATAATGATCCTGACATTCATTTTATTGCCCCAATTGTATCTAGTTTTTTTCAACCTCAAAATGTAAAAATGAATCTGAAACTGATTGTTACCTGCATATATCATACAAGCTTTAAGAAACCTGCAAGGTCAAAGCAAATGTATTACTTATCCTTCATTCATTCAACTGAGCCATCTCTTCTGTTCTCCAGTTCTGTGTACTAATCTATAAGATTTTTAAATGTAACTTTTGTATATTCCAAATCCATGCTTAGGTGAAGCATAAAAAGACCAGCAATGGGTCAGTAATTACTTTCCTAATGTCACAGCTTTAATTACATCTGACAAACACAGAATAGCAAATAGTATTGCCCTCAACATCCAAAAGTTCAACTCTATTTTATAAAGCAGACATTGCTAGGCAGATGGAAGTAGTAGGTATTGTGTGTTTATCATACAGTGAATGGTCGTATAGTGTTTTGCCATTGCTCTATATTACTCAAATGTATGATCAGTTGTATTTCAAGATAAAAAATTATAGTTGGATGAAGGGACATAACTATTGGGGAGCAGGGAATGTAGTTACACCTGCTGTTTGAGAGCAGCCCTAACAGTAAAGCCACTAACAAGTAAAGTGAATAGTACTGATTATTTTGTTATAATGGCATCTGTCAAGGAGTAGGACCTATTCGACAGCAAGTGAAGATTCAGTAATTAAAGTGGATGTGTTGGAAGCAGGACAATAGGCAAGTGTAAAGATCTAGGTAACTCTGACAAAGGCAAAATTGTAATGGCTAGATGACTGGGACAGAACATCTCCAAAATGGCAGGTCTCGTGAGGTCTTCCTGGTATACAGAGATTATTACCTACCGAAACTGATCCAAAAAAGTACATCTCATGAACTCACAACAGAGTCATGGGTGTTAAGGCTCACTGATGTACAAATGTAGCACATACTGCTGAAAAATAATAACGGATAGTAACTACTTGCTATAACAGATAATACGTTTAATAGGTGTCAGAACACAAAGTGCCTTGAACCTTTCTGCATATGGGGCTGTGCAACTGCACACTGCTCACAATGCTCACGTCCACCAACAAGAGTGCCTACAATAGACACGTGTGCATCAGAATTGGAATATGAATTAATGGAAGAAAAGTGGCCTGGTTTGATAAGTCATGTTTTCTTTTGCATCATGTGGATGTCCAGGTGTGTTTTGTTTAACTGGCGAAAAAATGGCACCAGGATGTACTATTGATAGAGCGCAAGCTGGGAAATGCAGTGTGATTAATGTCCCGATGAGAAACCTTGGATCCTACCATCCATGTGGAAGTGACTTTAACATGTGCACCATCTTAAAAATGGTTTCAAACCAAGTACCCAGCTTCATGGAATTGTTATTGCAAAATAGTAGTAGTCTCTTTCAGTATGCTAACGTGTTCTGACACACTTCAGAAATTGTTCAGGCATGGTTGAAAAACGTGACACAGAGTTCAAAGAGTTGGCTTGGCCCCCAAATTCCCCAGATCTGAATCAGATTAAGCGAATGTGGTATTAATTGGTAAAACAAGTTTAATCCATGAAGACCCAAACTCACACTTTATAGGACCCAAAAGATCTGCCGCTAACAAGTTAGTGCCAGATACCACAGGACACCTTCCGAGGTCTTGTGGAGCTAGAGCTGTTTTGACAGTTTGAGGGGGACCTACACAATGTTTGTCCGGTGGTTTAAATGTTACAGATGATTAGTGCTTAATCTATGCCTGAATATATGAATAGATAGATATTCAAACAAATCGTAGCTCTCCAAAGACATTCTTTTAAAGAGGTTTTACAATGATATAAAATCCCCTGCACTGGTTGCTCTCAGCTAGCTGACAGCCAATCATGCATGTGAATGAGGAGGGCAGCCCTTTCGGCTAGGCTCTCCATTCACTTCTGTGGGAACTCTCGAATATGGCCGAAAGTTCCTGTTAACGGGAGCTCCTGTAGAAGTCAAGGTAGAGGTCGGCCGCAGGCATCTCATGGTAAAACCTTTTTAACCACTTAAGCCCCAAACTTAATGACCAGCAAAATATAATAGTTTTTGCCTCACTGCGTTTCAACAGTTGTAACTTTTTTTATTTTTTAAGGACCGCATTTGTATGATGAAGTGTTTTATGCATGAGAAGTTGTATTTTTAAAGGGCATTGTTTAAATTTACAAATAAATGACTGCAGATTTTATTTTTTACACTACTCACATTTCACACTACATAACCTGTTGGATGAAATGAATTCTACAGGTTATTATGGTTGTGTAAATACCTAATATGTGTCTTTTTTGTGTGTGTAATGTATGCACAACAAATTTTTTAGGGGCCCATAGCAAAATATATGAGCCACCACCACTTGTTGACAGGAGACTCAAATAGGAACATCAAAAGTTTAGTGATAATTGACGGTATGGATAAAAGGGCCATATATCAGAGCATAAAGCCACCAATTTGTCATTTTTTAAAAAAAATGTTCTTGTACATATATGGGCTCCTTTAATCCCTTGTCCCCACAGTAGCTACACCAACCCCCATGGAGGGCGTAGGGTTTGAGTGGTGTTATGGTCTTGATTATTTCTGGAGTTGGGGAAGGGCTTGGGTTGATTTTAGGAGAGTAAAGAATTGAAGTTAGGATATAATTAGAGTTTTGGTCTGGAGTTGAGGTAGGGTCATCGTTGGAGTTGGATATTTTTTTTGTATTGGGGTAAAGGTTAGGAGTTAAACCTAACCCAAACCCAATGCAATTTGGAGGTATATGGCAGCTGTAGGTGCTTAGAATTGAACATGATACCTATTCTAGCAACACTAGTAAACAGTATGCAGATAGCTGTTAAAAATGGAATGTCAGGACTTCATGGACAATATAAGTACATACTAAAGATGGATCCTTTTCTCAAGCCAGAAGATGCATTTTCACCTATTTGTTGCAAGGGGGTCAGTTTTACTTTGTGGTTATGCAGAGAATTTAGTTCTGTAACAAAATATCAGAGCACCAACTGTTATAAAGATATTTATGGAAATCACACCAAAATTTGGACATTTCAATACATCTCTTTAGCACAGATAATTAATACGGGAATACTCAACGCAAGTTGTGTCATTCACCTGTTAATATGTTAAATTACAAGTTAAAAATAAAGCCATAATAAGATCAGTAGCAAGCAGTAAGCCTTCTATATCCAGCTCTAGCAAACTAGAACTCTTTAGATTCATATTCAGTAGTGGTCCTTCACTTTCTACTCACTGTACTTGTAAACTTTAAAATCAGTGTGAAGGTAATGATTTTTTTTATGGATTTTAATGAGTCAGAGTTAGAGTGGTACAAAGGTTGAGACTGGACTCACAGCATAACCCTCTCTAGAGTCCTTTCAAGTCATTATCTGTCTCTCTGGTTGTATCACTTTTCAATAAACATTTTACTCCCTGAATGTGTAAATGAGCAAATCAGAATAACTGTAGATTGTAAGCCTTCGCGGGCAGGGTCCTCTCTCTCTCAGTACCAGTTGTTAGTCATTTAGGGAGACGTACTGTATGAAACTAGATGCATCAAAGTTCATTTTCTCATCTTTTTTCAGTGTACAATGTACCTGAATGTATGAAAGTAGTTTTTGTGTGTTCATAAATGGTGTCTAAAGTTCATTGTGCCTCGCCTATGTGTTAGGCACATTACGGAACTTAGGTGCATAAGGTTATAGATAGGCTGGAAATAAGAGAAAAGTCATTAGAAAAGCATGTCAGTGAATAGAAACTATGATACTGATCCTGCTTGGAGGTCCCAGCCAGACCTGTGGTGTGCTGGCTCTTGCTGTATGTAGAATAAAGGGTGAGCAGCAAAAATAAATTTCAAATTTAATGTAGTAAAAAGTTTTAGATTCTATTAAATTTAAATACACTTTATTGGAGATATTTTTATATTTTTGGGATATTATCTATTTTTATTAATTTTATATGATAACATTTTTCATTAAATTTAAATAATTTAACTCTATATAGTTTGAGAATTATAATAAATTACTTTTTATTATTGTACTGGTGTTAGTTGAGAAATATTGGACTTTTTCCCCTAACAACAAATCTAGCTCCACCTCGACTCCTCATGCTCAGGCAGACCATATTGAACTAGGTCTACCAGTCCGAGCAGTAATGCGCCTAGTTTTGACAAACCACATTTATAAATGTGACTAATAGAACAAGTGTGTAGCCTGCTCACTTAAGTACATTCTACTCGAGAAAAAGGTGAAAAACCCGATCATACATGTCTCCTTTACTGTAGTGTTGCCGTTGTACTTTGTTTGGCCTTATATATGTAATCCCCCTCGAATTCACAGTGCCTTGGGATTACTGGTGCTTTAAAATAAATAATAATAATAACTATATAATGCAGAAGAGGAATAAATGAAAGTGGCTACAGTGAACCATGTACCTGGAACTCACCTACATTTTGATTTTTTTCTAAAATATTTTATCGTTCAGACCTTCAGAAAGTGTTGGACTAAAACTGCACAGACAATAAAACAAACTAAAAAAAGCATTTATGAAAAAAATATATGTTGACAGTTTATAGGTATGCTATTAAAACTATGAGCATTACCAGGTTCTTTTAGGGTTTTGTGTCCATCTGAATTCCAAGTCCCATAAATTATATATTTTTTCAACAGGAGAGCTGGTGTAGGGCTGGTTTTGTGGGATGACTTGTTCTTTTCATTTGCTACTATTTTGAGGTTTATTCAACTTTTTGATCACTTTCTAATCCGTTTTTGTTATTTAATTTCATTTTTTTGCCCTAAATATGGCAAAAAGGGAAGAAAAATGTATTTTTTACTTTGTTTTTTTTCTAACTTATGTCTTTATTACATTTTTGTGTCACTAGGGAGCAGGGATGCTGACAGGATGAGAGAGGCACCACTCCCTCTGAAACCACCTAGATGCCATGGTCTCTGTTGACTGCAGCATCTAAAGAAGTCAAATGGCTAGGATTGGGTCCCATACAGCCGAAGCATCTGGGCCCTCAACCATTACCAGTTTCTATCTTGCACCATATAATATGTTTTAAATTTGATCGGGGCCCCTTACAGGAGTACTGCCAATTCTGCCTTGATGGCATCCATGTGACACACTTTATTCCTGCTCCACCATAAAAAGGTGTATGAGTAGGAATAAAACCTATGAGTGACTGCTGTAAAAAGGTGTGTTGGTAGTCAGTTAAATACATAGCAACATTTTTAAACAATGCATTATCACACAGTAAAACGTTAACATTTTGTAAGGGTGTAAATATGGGTGCTTACAGATAAATCCCGTTACAATATATCAAGTGAGTTCATTTCTCTGTGACTGTCTGAAGTGCTCCTGACTCACAATAACTAAAGATTTTCCATGTGCCTATAGGTTCTTTATGGTTATATACAAGCTTGTTAGTTCAACTGTGCCAGTGACTACAAAGTCAGGAGTGAACCTTGACTATTAATTAATGTATCTTTATTGACTAAAGAATATTGTTATTGAATAAAGAAAGGATTGAGTAAAGTTAATCGAATTCCATCAGATGCAATTAGCTTAAAATAATTCAGCAAGCATGGCCATGTACATCTAATATGATTACACTGGAGAGATAGATATCTACTGTCTGCTTGACGCACCTGCTATCTAAAGGTTTACTCTGAAATGTAAGAATGATTTACTTGGACTTTCAATAAATAAACATGAAGTGGGTAATACAGGAAATAATGCTGTTTTTTATTTGGCTATTTAGAATGACATAATAAATTTACTTTAGTATTTTAAGTTGTTTTTTTACCTGCATTGTTTTTAATGTTGAACTCGGTTAAGGCCAATATTATCTGTAAATGATATAATTTTGTAATGGATTACTAATGGATCTATGTTTAACCCATTCTATATTGGGAATGTGAGATCTGTGTTTTAAGAAAACTGCTTTTCAAACTAATGATTGAAATCTCATATTCTGACTAGAAAAGCCCAAAAATTACACAAACATATAGCAGTGAGACCTGTTTGCATCCTGCTGACAGATGGTGTAGTAACCTGCCCTTGCATATGTAAGAATGACTTTTTCAGTGATATTTTGTAAAATTTATCCCGTTTTTAGTGATTTGCTGTTGATTTTAGTGTAGGGGCTCACAAAGCAGTGAGGAGCTTTGGCATGGGTTTCAAGCATGAGATATAATAAATATGTTTAAATATATCAAAGGTCAATATAGAGTAATGTGTAATGTCTGTCTTTTGTCTGTAATTATACCCTCTACATTGTAAAGTGCTGCGGAATATGTTGGATCTATATAAATAAAGATTATTATTATTATTATTATTATTATTATTATTATTATTATTATCATTATAATATAGAGATCTCTTCCAAGATCTATTCATACCCATGACTGTATCTAGAACAAGGGGGCATCCTCTGCATTTTGAGGAAAAAAGGTTTCTACATAAACAGGGATTCTTTACTGTAAGACCAGTGAGACTGTGGAACTCTCTGCCAGAGGAGCTTGTCATGGTGAATTCTATGTTATAGTGAATAGGATACTGGAGAAGGGTCGTTGATCCAGGAATTTATTCCGATTGCAAGATTGGAGTTGGGAAGGAATTTTTTCCCTAAAATGAGGACAATTAGCTTCTACCTCATGGGGGTTTTGGCTTCCTCTGGATCAACACTATAGCACAATAGGCTGAACTGGATGGATGTCTGTCTTTTTTTGGCCTTACGTAACAAAGATTAGCTTTCAATATAAAAGGACAGTTAAATGGACACTTTTTTCAAAGCACATTGGGCAATAGTTTTTACTTTAGTCATGAGATAAAACTAATATCTTACAGGATTACAGATTGTCATTGTTTTCAATCTTCACAGCTAATGTACTTTGAGTTTACTGAAGAGATAACACATTTCAGTGTAAAGGCTCAGCTACTTACAGAGACTCAAGGTTTGCTTATGATTGCTATAGAATCACACACAGCCTGGGGAGACAGAATAAGAGTAAAAGTGCTTGTGATTCAGTGAAACAGCCCAGTGAGAAAACCCCTTAATAGTGGGTATTTGAGGGGCTGTTTCTTGGTACTTTTTACCTGTATAACTTATTCCGTATAGAATTGTGGCTTGTCCACATGCTACTAGAAACTTCTGTTTTAACTTGATTTCGAATCCGTAATTTTGGTGGTAGATTAAAGCAGAACAATATCTATGGCTGTTACAAACTTTGAATGTAGCTTCTTTATCAAACGAAGGTCATGATGTGAACAAAGATGAGATTAACGGCAGTTTTGTGTACCATGCCTTCTATCTCAAGGCCTCAACACTAACAATGCATCACTCCTTTTAAGTACTCAGGAAGGAAATTACATTTTTACCTAAAGGGACCAAATCCTTCAGGGGCAGAGTACAACAAAAAATCTCACAGCAATTTCAAACATTTAAATAATATCACAAAATCAATTTAATATGTTATAAAAATACACTTAAGGCTTTGTTCACATCTGCATTGGGGGTTCATTTCAGTAGCTTAATTGCAGAGGTAGAACTGGATCTAATTTATAATGGATACTAATGGAGGCCAATGGACCCCACTGACTACAATGGGTCCATTGGGTTTCCGTTTTGGTTTCCGTTATATTCACAGAAAAAATATATTCTTGATGGAATTTGCAAAGGAGGATCTTCTGACACGGATATGAACCAAGCCTAAATCATTGCTATCATTTAACCCTAGAGATCTCAAAGTATTAGTAATAGCATTAGTACATAAACCATAACAATGGTTTCCATGAGACAAGCTACCCCCTAGTCAGTCATCTTTTCAGCATCAGAATCTACATAGTCTGTTAACCATCATATCACAGATATTATTGCATGGTTTGAATGATATGATTAGTCTTTATGTATTAAGATCTGGCAAGAATGAGTCCTGTTGCAGCAAAAGCCAATTCTTATAGCCAGCAGACTCAATCACATCATTCATAGGGCTATGCTTAAAAGAAGAAACAACACGCTTCTAACCCTCATATATTGTTTTGTTTGAAACATTACAATGCCTTATGATCCAAATACTTAGCTCTGTTGCCAGATTTTGTAATAACCTGTTGGGGATATCCTCTATGAGATAAACATAAG
Source organism: Phyllomedusa bahiana (assembly GCA_025379985.1). Lineage (NCBI taxonomy): Eukaryota > Metazoa > Chordata > Amphibia > Anura > Hylidae > Phyllomedusa > Phyllomedusa bahiana. Next base: position 1,599 of record JAODAL010020132.1, on the reverse strand, counting down.
TGTAAGTCCTGCCCTTGTTGTAGATAAGTCTCTTTATTGATACATCTAAGACATAGGGGGCACTCAGAGCCATCTCTGTGGGCATACATACCGTGGGCTGCCACCTAGCCGGTATTAGCAGCTAGATGCTGGTGCCGAAATTTATTGTCTACAGGCCCTGCTGTTAATTGAAGTGCAGATGGAAGGAGAAGCAGCAGGGCTCTAAGCTGCTCCTCCAACTCAGAGCGGGACTGGTGGGAACGGGAGAACAAGAAGCCAGCAGACACCGTGAGTAGCTGTCTGGCCGGCGCCTTAACTTCCATATGTGCTTATGTTTCTCTTCCTCTTTTCCCTGTATGTCAGTCCATCCAGCTCTCTGCATAGTTGAGGGTAGATCTTAAACTGGACAGCCTTACATACAGGGGACACTCACCCTGAACCAATGATTGCAGTTTCCTTCACACACAATGATAAGGAATAAAATAGGGGACAACAGTCATCGGTTCAGTGTGCAGTGTCCCAGTTATTTAACACCTCCCCTGTTGTGTATATCCCACATAGTTATAAATTGTGAGCAGTTATGGCTCCGAGATCCCAGCATAAGTCCATTAGACATAGAGACAGAGACAGTTCTGGAGTACAGACGGATGTCTCTGCATGTTTATTAAGGAAAACAAACATGTGCAGCAGCAACAAGCACAAAATAGAAATAAACAAAATAAAGCTCTTGCTCGTCTGAGCACTTACTATACAGGGGTAGTTTCCTCCCTTAGCCTGTAATGAAGTTTGTGTAGCAGACATTGGCCTCCTCCAGTGTATAGCTTCTCCAGCCAAATGCAAAGGGTAAATCCTGGCGTGGAACATGGGGAGTAAGTCCCCACCCAACACCTTGTCTATTCCCAGTAAAAAGCCGACTCGGAGTGGCTGAAAGCCATACTAACCATAACACTTAAAGGGTGTCAACTGCCTGATGGAGTTGACACCTATCACCTATCTAAATGACTTTTCATTTCACCAAGGCTCCATTAGCTGGGTGTTGGGTGTATATATATATATAAATATATATATATATATATATATATATATATATGTATTTATAGATAGATAGATAGATAGATAGATAGATAGATTAAATATATAGATAGATATAAACTTTGTCTCTGAAAGTCACTACATTCACCATCAATGATCTAAGATGTCCAAATGGTGAAGATCGTTTCATATGATTGGGTGATAGCTGTCAAATCTCAATTGTTGTGTTGCAAAATATGAGGGTAAGAATCGCATTGCATTTTCTTTTAAGCATAACACTATAAACTATGGGCAACATGCAAGAATGGGGCTGCACCAGTTTTCTGGTGTACTTTGAGCCAAAAAGCTGTCATAGCCCTGTTTTATAGATGTATGAGCAGGTGCACTCCAAATTTTGGCACGATAAGTTCCTTTGTAATGCGCCAAAGATCTAGGGCTTTCTGGGGGCGTCGCACCACATTTGTAGAATTAGACACATATATGATTCTTTGACGCCAAACATAGGTGCATTGCAGTTAGAACAGCCAGACCAAGTTAAAGGTGGAGCAAGAGGGATTGATTCACCAAATTGCCGGTAGCTTGGGAAAA
>JAODAL010020131.1:0-70237 GCA_025379985.1 Phyllomedusa bahiana | reverse complement strand
AAAATACTCATTTCTTATTGCTAATTCTATTCAGTGTCCAAAAGGTCATTTTGCTGGTTTTGTGGTCAGGCGACTGCAAATGACACCAATAGTGCAATAGTGAAGGTCTTATTGAATAAAACCTTATAACAAATACTCATTTCTTCTTGAAAATTGTAAACAGTGTCAATGGTTTTGGGATCATGCTGCTGTAAAAGACAGCAATAGTCAAAGTCCTATTCCAAAAAATCAGTTTTAAAAAAAACTCTTTTATTCGTGATAATTTTAGGGAGTTGAAAAGGAATTTTTTTACTGCTTTTGGGGTCATGCTGCTGTAAAACACAGAAAATAGTCGGGTTCTTTCAAATAACTTTGTTTAAAATACTCAGTTCTTGCTAATTTTATTCTGTGTCCAAAAGGGTGTTTTCTGCGGGTTTTTTGGGGTAGGTACGTAAAACCCTTTTCCTTTCCCAGTTGGAATAATGGGGATTAAGAACCTTGATTTGCTGTCTTTGGAGTACAGTTTTCAATAAGAGCCGGTGAACAAATTTTTAGACCATGGTGGCGAACCTATGGCCCGTGCCTGAGGTGGCACTCCAGCCCCTTGCTGGCACGCACGCCATGGGTCCCACCTACATGTTAGCAGCGCTAGACGCTGCCGGGGTATTTTTTTTTTACAACCCCTGCTTTCTGTTGAAGCCTGGGCGGGGGGGGGAGAAACAGGGGCCAAACTCTAAGCTCCCCCTCCAAAAAAGGGGGGACTATGAATCTCGGCGTGTCGGAGCGCAACGTTTTCGAGCGCTGAACGGAAAGCTGCGCCTCATTTTTGTCGCGCCCGATGCCTCATACAGCAGGTAAAGTCCACCGCGCCTCGCCAGTGAGTGAGGGCAGTGTGGGACTTAGGCGCAGGGGGGGGACTCCCCCTAAGATTCGCCGCCCGGGAAGGTGCGTCATCACGGTGAAAAGTTTCCCTGCCCTCCCAGTGTTGGGGGCGCAGGGCGGGGCTTAGGCGCAGAAAGGATGGTCTAAATGTATTACGATTCGAGACAGGGTGGAAACAGCGAAAAATCAATAAACATGTTAGTGAATAGCAAAAAGAGTTGTCTTTCAAATGAAAAAGAATGATGAATAAAGAAAAAATCAAAACCCGTCTAAAAGCGATAAAAAGTAGTGAAAAAGTGGAACATTAAAAATCAAAAAAAAAATATAAATCGCTCAAGAAATCAATATCAGCTCTCAGCCTGGAGGCATGGGGGTATGATTCCAAAAAATCTTTTTATTAGGTTAAAACATCTAAAAAAAAAGGCCAAACCTTTTAAAAAAAAATACATAAAATAAAATCACTAACAAAAAATCAATAACGGCCAACATCGGAATTGGAATTGAAAATTGCTGGGAAATACAAAATTAAAAAATTTTGGGAACCGCTTCTCATAGGTCGGCAGAAACCAACCAATCAGAATAGGAGCAACAGTGAACCATTTATGAGCAATGGAAAGTATTGACAAATCAAATGAAAAGGCGGGACAGTTTCAAAATACAGTAAAAAAGGCAGTAAAAAGAGCTGATTGGTTGAGCAGCGGGGGCACTTGGCTCCCGCCATCAGAGCGCGAGCTACTTTGTCCCATTTGTAGTCTATGGAGAGATCGGGCAATAAAATCTCGCTCTCATCTCGGTGAGCATGGAGTATGATTAAAAAAAATCGTTTTTATTAGGTGTAAAATATTATCTGAAAAAGAGCTAAAACCTTCTAAAAACATACATCAATAAAATCACTAACAACGCGTTAGTCGCAGAGACCGGCGCTACATCAGGAATCAGGATATTGAAAATTGCCGAAAATACAGTAATTTAAAATCTGTAAGCTCTTCTCATTGGTCAGCAGAAACCAACCAATCAGAATATGGAGGAGTATTGACCAATCAAATGAGAAGGCGGGACAGTTCAAAATACAGTAAAAAAGGCAGAAAAGAGCTGAATTGGTTGACACCAGACGGCAGATTAAGAATCCACCAATCATATTTAGTGCGTCTATTTTGATGTGAGCAAGAAGGTCCGATAGAAGGCACCCTAAAAGTTTTTACTGTCCTATGGGAAATATTCTAGTACTGTGATTGGTTGGGGGGAAAGGGGCTCGTCCTGCTTAGCCAATTCAGCGAGTGAGACTACTTATCTCATAGAGTTCTATGGGGAAAAGAAATGCAGAGCGAGCTCTGTTTGTGATTGGCTAAGTTAAAAGAGGCGCGATTATTTGGGCCAATGGGAGAGCGAGCCAGAAATCAAATGATAAGACTCACAAAGTTGTACCGATCTCTATATAAAATGATCGATAATATGGGGGCAACGAAAATAAACAAATAAAAATGAATTCAATGAGTTCATTTTTATTTCTTTATACGAAAATGATCAATAATATTGGGGTAACGAAAATAAAGAAATAAAAAAGAACTCATTGAATTCATTGTTATTTGTTTATTTTCGTTACACCCATATTATTGTTCATTTTATATACACATCGGCACAACCCTTGCTGCTCCACTCAAAATAGACGCACTACATATGATTGGTGGATTTATATCTGCCGCCTGGGCTCAACCAATCAGCTCTTTTCTGCCTTTTTTACTGTATTTTGAACTGTCCCGCCTTTGCATTTGATTGGTCAATACTACTCTATGGAGTAGTATTGGTTATAATGGTTATATGATGGTTATAATGGTTCACTGTCACTCCTATTCTGATTGGTTGTTTTTTGCCGACCAATGAGAAGAGCTTACAGAATTTGAATTACTGTATTTCCCGGCAATTTTCAATATCCCGATTCCTGATGTTGCGCCGGTCTCGGTGACAAACGCGTTGTTAGTGATTTGAGTGATGTATGTTTATAGAAGGTTTGAGCTCTTTTTCAGAGAATGTTTTACACCTAATAAAAACGATTTATTTCCTAATACTCCATGCCACACGGAGCTGAGATTTCATTGCCCCGATCTCTCCATAGACTACAATGGGACAAAGTAGCTCGCGCTCTGATTGGCCGGGATAGCCAAGCCCCCGCTAGCTCAACCAATCAGCTCTTTTCTGCCTTTTTACTGTATTTTGAACTGTCCCGCCTTTGCATTTGATTGGTCAATACTTCTCCATAGGTTATAATGGTTCACTGTCGCTCCTATTCTGATTGGCCGGGATTGCCAAGCCCCCGCTAGTTCAACCAATCAGCTCTTTTCTGCATTTTTTACTGTATTTTGAACTGTCCCGCCTTTGCATTTGATTGGTCAATACTCCTCCATAGGTTATAATGGGTCACTGTCGCTCCTATTCTGATTGGCTGGTTTCTGCCAAACAATGAGAACAGCTTACAGAATTTGAATTACTTTATTTCCCGGCAATTTTCGAAATCCCAATTCCTGATGTTGCGCCGTTATTGATTTTTTGTGACTGATTTTATTTATGTATTTTTTTAGAAGGTTTGAGCTCTTTTGCAAATAATGTGTTACCCCTAATAAAAATGATTTTTTGATTCATACTCCATGCCGCACGGCGCTGAGCGCCGAGATGGATTTCTTTTGCGATGTTATATATTTTCCCTCTAATTTTACGTTCTCGTTTCACTTCGCCTCCTCTGGCTCATTTAGACCACATTAAACTAGGTCTGCCTGTCGGAGCTGGCGAGCGCTGCAATGCGTCGCACTTTGCCGACCCGTGATCATGCATGCCTCGGAATATTCGAATGTGGTGCGTCCCGCCCCAGAACGCCCACACCGCGCCCATTGCACGCCCCTTCATGTTAGGCGCATCCGAAAGTGGCGAAGGTTGCGCTTAACATCGCATCACTTCGTCCGACAGTGGATTCTGACCGGTGAGGCGCAGTTTCCGCCAGAAAACAGGCGCAAATCCCGATCATACATGTTGCCCTAAGAGCGGGACTTGTGGGGTCAGGAGGACAAGATGCCGACACAGTGAGTAGCTGTCTGGCCGGCACCTCAGCCTACATGTGTGCTTATGTCTTGCCTCCCTGTATGTCCGGACTGTTCAGCTCTATGCATAGTTCAGAAAAGTGCCTGAGCTGGGAGCATTCACCCTGAACTAATGTCTGCTGTCTCCTCCACAGTAATAAGGAGTGAAATAGGAGACAACAGTCATCAGGTCAGTGTACAGTGCCCAAATCTAGTCAACACCTCTCCTGTGTAATTTACTGTACACATACATATATGTATGTATCTGTATGTGTGTATCTGTGTGTGTGTGTGTGTGTATCTGTATGTGTGTGTGTGTCTGCTGTGTGTATCTGTATGTGTGTGTGTGTGTGTGTCTGCTGTGTGTATCTGTATGTGTGTGTGTCTGCTGTGTGTATCTGTATGTGTGTGTGTCTGCTGTGTGTATCTGTATGTGTGTGTGTGTGTCTGCTGTGTGTATCTGTATGTGTGTGTGTGTGTCTGCTGTGTGTATCTGTATGTGTGTGTGTGTGTCTGCTGTGTGTATCTGTATCTGTGTGTATGTGTGTTTGTGTGTGTCTGCTGTGTGTATCTGTATGTGTGTGTGTGTATCTGTATGTGTGTGTGTGTGTCTGCTGTGTGTATCTGTATGTGTGTGTGTCTGCTGTGTGTATCTGTATGTGTGTGTGTCTGCTGTGTGTGTGTATCTGTATGTGTGTGTGTCTGCTGTGTGTGTGTGTCTGCTGTGTGTGTCTGCTGTGTGTATCTGTATGTGTGTGTGTCTGCTGTGTGTATCTGTATGTGTGTGTGTGTGTGTGCGTGTGTGTGTATCTGTATGTGTGTGTGCGTGCGTATCTGTATGTGTGTGTATGTATGTGTGTGTCTATGTATGTGTATCTGTGTGTGTATCTGTCTGTGTGTGTATCTGTGTGTGTGTGTATCTGTGTGTGTGTCTGCTGTGTGTGTGTTCGTATCTGTATGTGTGTGTATGTGTGTGTGTGTGTATCTGTATGGTGTGTGTATCTGTGTGTGTGTATCTGTATGTGTGTATCTGTGTGTGTATCTGTATGTGTGTATCTGTGTGTGTATCTGTGTGTGTATCTATGTGTGTGTGTGTCTGTGTGCATATCTGTATGTGTGTGTGTGTATGTGTGTGTGCGTATCTGTATGTGTGAGTATCTGTGTGTGTGCGTATCTGTATGTGTATCTGTGTGTGTATCTGTATGTGTGTGTGTGTGTCTGCTATGTGTATCTGTATGTGTGAGTGTGTCTGCTGTGTGTATCTGTATCTGTGTGTATGTGTGTTTGTGTGTGTATCTGTATGTGTGTGTGCATCTGCTGTGTGTATCTGTATGTGTGTGTGTATCTGCTGTGTGGATCTGTATGTGTGTGTGTGTCTGCTGTGTGTATCTGTATGTGTGTGTGTCTGCTGTGTGTATCTGTATGTGTGTCTGCTGTGTGTATCTGTATATGTGTGTGTGTGCTGTGTGTATCTGTATGTGTGTGTGTGTCTGCTGTGCGTATCTGTATGTATGTGTGTGTGCGTACGTATCTGTGTGTGCGTGTGTGTATCTGTATGTGTGTGTATGTATGTGTGTTTGTGCGTATCTGTATGTGTGTTTGTGTGCGTATCTGTATGTGTGTGTGTCTGCTGTGTGTATCTGTATGTGGGTGTGTGTGTGTGCTGTGTGTATATGTGTGTGTGTGTGTGTCTGCTGTGTGTATCTGTATGTGTATGTCTGTGTGTATGTGTGTGTATGTATGTATGTGTGTGTGCATATCTGTATGTGTGCGTATCTGTGCGTGTATCTGTATGTGTGTGTGTGTGTGCATATCTGTGTGCAGGCCCGGACTGACCATAGGGCAAATCGGGCATTTTCTCGGCGGGCCGCTGGCGTCCGGGCCGCAGGGCCGGCTCGGATCGCCCGCCGAGGAGGACGGTGTTCCCCCCCGGCGGGCCCCGAGTGCCGGCACCGGTCTGTGGCGCGCTACAGGGGCCGAAATGGTCGCATCAGCGACCGGACCCCTGTGGCAGGGGACCGACAGGCCCCCCCTCGCCACATGGCTGCACGGCCGTGTCACTGACCCAGCCATGCAGCCATCACGGCCGCCGCCTGCACCGCGCGGTGCAAGCAGCAGCCGAGGCTAAGCATCTGGGATCTTCTGATCCCGTCTGCTCAGCTCCCAGGAGGCCGTGGGGCAGGCGCGCGATGCGATGACGTCATCGCGCGCCTGCTCCGCGGCCCCGCTCTCTGCAGTGAGCGGCCACCGGCTCCGGAATGAAGAGTGAAGAGGAGGGGACAGCCGGTGTCCTGGTGAGTATTACTTTTTTTTTTTTTTTTTTAACTTTTTACTGTCCCTGGCTGCCCATAATAGCCCTGCCCTGGCTACCTATATACAGCCCAGCCCAGGCAAAATAAAGCCCTGCCCTGGCTACCTATATAAAGCCCTGCCCTGGCTACCAATATACAGCCCTGCCCTGGCTACCTATATACAGCCCTGCCCTGGCTACCTATATTTAAAACCCTGCCCTGGCTACCTATATACTGCCCTGCCTGGCTACCTATATACAGCCCTGCCCTGGCTACCTATATACAGCCCTGCCCTGACTACCTATATAAAGCCCTGCCCTGGCTACCTATATAAAGCCCTGCCCTGGCTACCTATAAACAGACCTGCCCTGCCTACCTATACCCTGCCCTGGCTACATGATGCCCTGCCCTGGCTACCTATACCCTGCCTGGCTATATGATGCCCTGCCTGGCTATGTGATGCCCTGCCCTGGCTGCCTATACCCTGCCCTGGCTGCCTATACCCTGCCCTGGCTGCCTATAATAGCACTGTCTACCTATACGCTGCCTTTAATAGCCCTGCCTACTTATACACTGTCCTGCCTGCCTATATACTGTCCCTGTCCTGTCCCTGTCTGCCTATAAGTGGCCCTGTCTGCCTGTATACTGGCCCTGCCTGCCTGCATACTGTCACTGCCTGCCACTTATCTGTAATTTTTTAATTTCTAATTTTTAGGGTCTAACATACGCTGTTTGGGGAATTGATAGAAAAGTGCTAGAAGAGAGAGGAGTCTAAGATGTACTTGTTGTAAATTCTACAGGGACGAGTAGTGACCACTAGAAGAGGACACTGCATGCTGTACCGGACAGAGAAAGAAATGGAAGAGAACAACAAGGGAAGACGCCATGGAGGTTTGTGCCAGAAGGAGAAGAAAAGGAGAAGAGAACAACTCCCATCAGAGATGACGTCTCCGGTGAGTCCCTGCTGCCAGGGGTCATTTTACTTCTATGTTGAATCAGGGGTTTCTCTGCACCACTGTTTCTTTTTTACTTGTGTGTAGGGGGCTCTCACACGGAGCGGTTTTGGTGCATTTTTTGATGTGTTTTTTTTTTTGTGCAGAAATGTTCAGCATTAACTGCTTTGCCTTTCTGCACAAAATGCACCAAAAACTCTCCGTGTGAAAGCAGCTTTATAGTGTAGTTTATTTTAGAAAGTGGTGAGGTGCGAGAACAATGGGAATTTTTTAAGCGGATATTGTATGTGGGCTGCTGGGGGCTTAGTGCCAGGGCTGATTTTTATTCCCAGTCCGGCCCTGTCTGTGTGTATCTGTATGTGTGTGTGTGCGTATCTGTATGTGTGTGTGTGTGCGTATCTGTGCGTGTGTGTCTGGTGTGTGTGTGTGTCTGATGTGTGTGTATCTCATACAAGCCAACTCTCCCGTTTTTGGCGGGGGGGTCCCGCTATTTGGGGTCCCCCCCGCCCTCCCGGGAGAGTTGGCATTCCCCCCGCCGCCTGCAGGCGGCGGGGGTCCTTTAAATTACCGCGGCGCAAGAGTAGCGCTGGTGCGCTACTCTTGCCCGCGGGACCGTTCTACAGGCGGTGAAGCGGCCGCAGCGTCCGCTCACCCGTCCGCGGTCTCACTGTGCAGGGAGGAGGCAGGAGGGATCGCTCCCTCCTCCCTCCTCCCTGTATGTACGGCGCCGGGGTGTGCGCCGCACATACAGGTCAGCGGCGCCGGGGGAAGTGACGCACGGCTGCAGGGGAGTGACGCGCGGCTGCTCTCACTTCCCCCTGCGCCGCGGAGGAGATCGGTCGGGAGGCGGCCGCGCTGCAGGAGCCTGGTGAGGTGAGTGGATTTTATTATTTTATTTTTATTAGCTTTAGGGGGCTCTACCTGGCTAACAGAGAGGGGCAACTACCTGGCAACAATGGGGGCCGCACCTGGCAACAGAGGGGGCACTACCTGACAACAAAGGGGGCACTACCTGGCAACAGATGGGGGCACTACCTGGCTAACAGATGGGGGCACTACCTGGCAACAGAGGGGGCACTACCTGGCAACAGAGGGGGCACTACCTGGCAACAATGGGGGCACTACCTGGCTAACAGATGGGGCACTACCTGGCTAACAGATGGGGGCACTACCTGGCTAAAAGATGGGGGCACTACTGGCTAACAGATGGGGGCACTACCTGGCTAAAAGATGGGGCACTACCTGGCTAAAAGATGGGGCACTACCTGGCTAAAAGATGGGGGCACTACCTGGCAAACAATGGGGGCACTACCTGGCAACAATGGGGGCACTACCTGGCAACAATGGGGGCACTACCTGGCTAACAATGGGGGCACTAACTTGCTAAAAATGGGGGCACCTACCTGGCTAACAAAGGGGGCACCTACCTGGCTAACAAAGGGGGGCATCTACCTGGCTACAAATTTGGCTCTACCTGGCTACAGAGGGGGCATCTACTTGGCTACAAGGGGGCATCTACCAGCCTGTAAGGGGCACTACTGGTTATGGGGGGCTACTACCTGGCTATAAGGGCATCTACCTGGCTTTCTTCCAAAGCCGTTATGCAGTTAGGTGGAGTGGGTGTGGCTTTTTGAAGGGGCGTGGCATACCGACAAGATGGGCGTGTCCATGCAAATTTTTGCCGCGGCGCGCTACGCGCGCCGCCCACTAGAGTCTCCTGCTTTTTCACTTTCAAAAGTTGGCAACTATGGTGTATCTGTGTGTGTGTATCTGTATGTATGTCTGGTGTGTGTATCTGTATTTGTCTGTGTGTGTATCTGTATGTGTGTGTGTATCTGTATGTGTGTGTATCTGTGTGTGTGTGTATCTGTGCGTGTATGTGTGTGTGTGTCTGGTGTGTGTGGGTATCTGTAGATATACACAGACAGAGATACACATAGACAGAGAGACACACACAGACACACACACACACATACACACACACAGAGACACACACACACACAGATACACACACACAGACACACAGAGAGACACACACACAGAGACCAGAGAGACACACACACAGAGACACACACACAGATACACACACACAGATACACAGAGACACACAGACAGAGGTACACACACACAGAGATACACACACACAGAGACACACAGACAGATACACACACAGAGATATACACACACAGAGACACACAGACAGAGATACACACAGACAGAGATACACACAGATAGAGATATACACACACACACACACACACAGACACACACAGATATACATACATATACATGTACACACCTAAATAGATACACACACAAATAAACATACATACACACACACATAAATAGATACCAACACACATATATCCGGAAGAATTGCAGCACTCCCAAATAAAAAATTTTTTTTCCATAATGTAACTTTTACCTGATAATTGAATTGGACCTGTGACTTTTGGTAGTTTTTTTACCGGTATATACATATATATTTGGTGTGGGAAGTGCAGCTCTTTTCCTTGCTTACTTTATATACATACACACAAGTTTTTAATCTTTTTTATTTTTACTTGCATTATCAGGACACTTTCAATAATACTCTATTAATATTAGTGCAGAACCAGCAGAGTCCAAAGCAACCAATTAGAGCTCTGTTTTCATTTCTTTTACTGCTCTGAAAGAATGAAAGCTCCGCTCCGCTTGTTTTCTATGGGCAACAGAGGCGACGCCTCAGTATTCAGGTTAAATTGCCATGTTGGCACCATGCGAAAAATAACTGGGTTTTGGGTTGCAGTTTGGGCACTCTGCTTCGAAAAGGTTCGCCATCACTGTTCTAGACCTTTTTAATATTTATATTTTTGAACATTGCCTGTCATCGCTTGGTCGATTCCCTGTGTGTCTCATTTCTGAAGAGCGGCGCCAATCTGTTCTTCAGTGGTTAACGCACCCTGCATCCAGTGGTTTTAACTCCTCTTTCTCTCAGTCACGACCACAGATATGGTCATCATCATCATCATTAGTACAAACTGAAGCAAAGACGGGCCAAATGTCACCCAATAAACAGTGGATAATCCCACTGGATAATCCATATTCTGAAGAACTCTTTGATGACACAATGCGGTTGGGTTCAGAAGGCATTTCAAAAGATCAAGAGGCCCAAGAAGATGATTTTGTCTGCTCTGATGCCCAATAGCTGATGCCCTCAGAGGAGGAGAAGGAAGCAGGTTCCTCTATTTGGGATGGACTAGCCATTTTCAAGGTACGAAAATGACAAACACAAAAGGCAAAAGGCGTGGAACCCAGTATATGTTCTCCAGACCCTTCCTTAACATGAAGTTCTGCCTTTGTCAACATACATGCTAATCTAGAAGAAGGGCGACATTGTGTACATTAAGGGTATGGGCACCATAGAAAAAGGCATGCCACATAAATGCTATCATGGCAAGACTGGCAGGATCTACAATGTTACACAGCATGCTATGGGTATAATCATGAGCAAGCAGATCAATGGTAAACCCCTTGCCAAAAGAATCAATGTCCATGTGGAACACATTCGCCACTCCAAGAGTAGAGAGAGTTTCCTCCAGCACATCAAGGAAAACGTGAGGAAGAGAAAGGAAGCCAAGGAGAAAGGCACCTGGGTGGAACTGGAGCATCAGCCACCATTTCCAAGTGAAGCTCACTTCGTCCGCACTTGTGGAAAGGTACCTGAGCTCTTTGAGCCCATTCCCGATGAGTTTATGGCATAATGTGACAATATCCTTTGCAAAATATTCCATTGTTGCTTAAGCATAATGATATAATGTTGCTACGTAAGGCTTTTTCGAATTTTATATGGAGGGGCAGGCGCTCTTGTATAGGCATAAATTTCTCAAGAGCTAGCCAGGTCTTGACTGTCTCCTAATGAAGGCTCGAGGTCTTAGCTCACACTTCTGACATTCGCACACTGCTTAGGCCCGACTGTCAGCGTTGCAGCATCATCTGGGCCTCCCCTTCAACCGTCTGCATTTCTTCATGCAAATTTTATTGTGAGTGTCCATAACGGCATTTTGGCTGGTTTAGTGGTAATGCTGCTGTAAAAGACAGCGATACTCAATGTCCTATTCAGAATAATCTTGTTTGAAATAGTCATTTCTTCCTACAAATTTTATTCTGATGGTGAAAAAGAGCATTTTTGTTGGTTTTGGGATCAGGCCACTGTAAAAGACAGCAATAGTAAAAGTCATATTGAAAAACAGCTTATTTCACATACTCATTTCAAATTTCACATGCCTCGAGACAATCAAAATGAACAGCAGTTACTGGGTGGCCACCCTCCTTGATCCACGTTCCAAATCAAAAGTCAGCAATTTCCTTCCACCCACTCATTTTGACAGTAGAATGCAGGAGTTTGAGACAGGGCTCATTGACCAACTGGAGACATCTGTTGTGTCTTCTTCACGTTCTAATGTAACGGTGGAACAACATCAGCAGCGTGACAGCAGTAGAAAGGCAAGTAGCCATAGAAGCAGCAGCATTGAAAAAAATCTTGTTTGAAAGAGTCAATTTCTTCTTGCAAATTTTTATTATGATGGTCCATAAGGGCATCTGTGCTGTTTTTGTGGTTATGCTGCGGTAAAGGACAGCGATAGTCAATGTCCTATTCACTAAAATATTGGTTCAAAGGGTTATTTCTTCTTGCAAATTTTATTCTGAGGGTCCATAAGGGCATCTGTGCTGGTTTTGTGGTCATGCTTGTCACGGTCCGTGCCACATTCCCGTCCTTACGCTGCGGCCTCTGCTGCGTACCGCAGTCGTACCTATGTTCCTATAGCAGATCTGGTTCCTGTTGCAGTGCCGCTGTGAGCGCTCCTGTAGCCGCTGCTTACTCACCTGTGATTGCTGTGCGGCTTTCCCATGCTGCCATGCTGCTCCTCCATCTTGGCTGCTGCCCTGATTCCCTGTCTCTATAGAGGGCGGCGGCCACATCTTCCCTTCCTTTATTCCCACAGTGTGCAGCGGGGTTGGGCTTCCTCTGCCAATCCCCTTCCACCTGTGGGTTTATAAGCCTGCCTCTCCTCACACTCCCTGCCTGATCCTTGTTGTTGTGTCATGATGTTGTCTCTTGGTGTAGTCTGTTGTGCCTGTGTATTGTCTTCTTGTTGGTGTCCTTGTGGTATCCTCTATGTTTGGTTAGTCTCCATGTTGTTTTCCATGTGTCTGTCTGCACCTTTGTCTGTGAGCTTCTTTGCCATGCTAATGCTTTAGTTCCTAGCTTGTTTCTGCTGTCCCTGTTTCCATGTCTGTGAGTTTCCTTGCCTTGTTCTCTGCCTGCGTTTGTGCCCTGGTCATGCCTTGTTCCCTTGCCTGAGTTCTAGCCTTAGTCTCTGATCATGTTCTGGGTGTTGTTTCCAGTCAGTCTGTTTTGTACTTTGGCTTCTGTTTAACCTTCTTGCTTGGCATCCATTTAGTCCTGTCTGTCTGTTTGTTCTGTACCTGCACATATTTACTTCTAGTCTGCTTTGTCTCTGTCCCTTATCCTGTTGGTGCCTAGCATTGGCACTTCTGGCCTGTCTGGTCAGCTGCCACTGCTGGGGACTGCTCTGAGGTAGCACCTGGTAGCTGTTGGGGTCAGCCAACCTTACCATCAAAGGCTCTGTGAAGATACCTATGCCCGATGGCCACTTGGTTATGCCCCCTCGGAGCAAGCCCGGCAGTGGTCCAGTAGGTCCACTACCCGCTTTCCCCGCTCACCCGTTACAATGCTGCTGTAAAGGACATCGATAGTCAATGTCCTATTCACTAAAATATTGGTTCCTATACTTATTTCTTCTTGCTAATTTTATTCTGAGGGTCCATAAGGGCATCTGTGCTAGTTTTGGGGTCATGCTGCTGTAAAGGACAGCGATAGTCAATGTCCTATTCCCTAAAATATTGGTTCCAATACTTATTTCTTCTTGCAAATTTTATTCTGAGGGTCCATAAGGGCATCTGTGCTGGTTTTGGGGTCATGTTGCGGTAAAAGACAACGATAGTCAATGTCCTATTCACTAAAATATTGGTTCCAATACTTATTTCTTCTTGCAAATTTTATTCTGAGGGTCCATAAGGGCATCTGTGCTGGTTTTGGGGTCATGCTGTAGTAAAAGACAGCCATATTCAATGTCCTTTTCACAAAAATCTTGTTTGAAATACTAATTTGTTCTTGCTAATTTTATTCTGAGTGTCCATAATGGCATTTTTGCTGGTTTTGGGGTCTGGCTACTGTAAAAGGGATGCCAGGGGTGCCAGTAGGGCAGTACTCCTGTCAGTGGCCCTAATCAAAAAGGGGCCCAGTGATATGTTAAAAATAGGAAGTAGTAATGGGTGGGCGGCCCATTTGATTTAGCTGCATGTGGCCATGAAACGGTTAATAGAAGACTGATGGCAGCCCTGACTCTCACCGCACCCACTATAATTACGGCCCTGCCAGCTGAACCTCTGTGTTCCCCGTTGGGATGTTCTTGCTACCACCACATAAATAACTTGTTCTTGGTCCCTGGTGCAAAAAGTGATAGGGGTCTCCTGCCAGTTACCATGTGCCATTTCCAATACCGATGTCTTCTCATGTGTCATGGGGGCCCGTAGCAGCTGCTACCGCTGTACCTGCTGTGGCTAAGCTGTCCTCATATTTTCAGCCATTAAAAGGAATGAATTATTTTAGCCTGTGAATTTTTATTGTAACTCTTAGAGTTTACTTTTGTGGATGGTAATTCCAGCTTTTCCTCACCTGTTTGGTTGTAAAAATTAACCTGGTCATCCTCTCCCATTGACTTTAATGGGAATCGGCGATTGATCGAGATCATAAATCGTAAATCGGTGCAATATTTTTCAAAATCGACAACCGCCTAGATCGCAATATTTTTACTGATCGCTCATCACTACTCAGGACCTTACACAGCTCCTTCATAACCCGGGACATAAAGGGTGTTCCCTGATCGGTCAGGATCTCCTTTGGCAGTCCTGTCCTGGAAAAAATGTGTACCAACTATCGGGCAATGGATTTTGATGAGGAATTTCTTAAGGGTACTGCTTCTGGGTAACGGGTAGCGTAGTCTTTTACCACCAGACTATATTGGTGGCCCCTAGCTGATTTCACTAGTGGGCCCACCAGATCCATTGCGATACGCTCATAGGTGGTCTCTATTATGGGCAGAGGCACTAATGGGCTACGGAAAGGCAACACTGGGGCGGTTAATCGGCACGTGGGACAGGACTGGCAAAAATCTAATATTTCCCTATGACATCCTGGTCAATAAAATCTTTGTAGGATTCGCTCCTGGGTCTTATCTACCCCCAAGTGTCCCCCCAACACGTGAGAGTGGGCTAGGTCCAACACCATCCGCTTGTAGAGCTCTGGTACCTGCAGTTGTTTCACCACCTCATCTCTTATTTTATTTACCTGATACAATAAATTATTAACCAGAGCAAAGTGCAGAAACCTGTGATCTGCCCCTGGTTCCTGGGGAACAACATTTATCACGGTGATGTTTTCCAGGGTGGTTTTTAATGTCAGATCCCTGAACTGTGCGGTGCCAAAATTTTCATGGGACACCTCCAGATCAGGGATATTAGCTTCCCGGGATGATTCCTCATCTTCATCCCCTGCTAACACCACCAAAGGAAATTCCAGCGGACCATTCTTATACCCATCAATTTCCTCTTTATTATCCTTCACAGGATTATCATAGACCCTTTTGTGGCCCACGGTCATGGCTTTACCCCACAAGTCCCAAAACACCAAAAACTCTCTTCCCAGGATTATGGGTTACATCAGGATTTTTACGACCCCCACATTATGGGACAGGGTAGCCTGCTCTGTCACATTAGCAACTGGGTAGCTTTTAGTGTCCCCATGGATACATTCTACCCCAACCCTCGTCCCGGGACCAGCACGTGGGGGAGTGTGGCCCTTAACAGAGTCACCAAACTCCCGGAGTCGAAAAGTCCACAAACTGCTACCCCATTGACTGTTACCTGACAAACCTGGGGACCCTCACCAGGGTGAGGTACGGCACTGTAGGCAGGGTAGGCGAACCAGCAACAGCGGCGGCCTATGTTGCAGACAATGGGCTCTGAGGACAGGGGGATGTGTGCTGCTATATTCCCCGGGCCGTGACACCTCCAGCACATCACAGGGTGAGGACTCCTTACTGGAGCAGGCTGGGAATCAGCTTGGACTCGGACTTGCCCCTCTTGAGATGGCTTGGGTCACTTCTTTGAGCGATCTGGCTCTCCTCTGTAGTTCCCGGAAGCCAACCTACCACCCGCTGGTCTGTCATAGGAGACTTCCACTACTTGATACCTCTCCACCAGGCTCACCAGGTCATCAGCACACTGGGGATCTCCTTGAGTGACCCAGCATTGTATGGCTCTGGGCAGTGTTTGGATGAACCGGTCCATCATGACTCTCTCCACGATCTGTGTTGGGGTACAGGTCTCCGGTTGCAGCCACTTTTGCACCTGGTGGAACAAGTCGAACATTTGCAACCTGGGTAGCTTGTCTTTATTATACTCCCAGTGTTGCACTCGCTGGGCTCGGACAGCCAGATTCACCCATAAGCGGGCGAGGATTTCGGCCTTCAGCGGCTCCCCAGTCAGGTAAGGTGCCAGGACTTCTGCCCATTGCTCTGTGGGAAGTTTTTCCCTCTCTGCTACTCTCTCAAAGATGGTTAAGGAGGCCTCCACATCATCTTCATGTGTCATCTTTTGTAGCACCTCTCTTGCCGACTTTCGGGTTCTGGCATTGTCCTCTGATGATTCCTCCTTCCTTGGAGTAGTCTCCATCAGAGTGGCAAGCTGACAGACCAGGAGCTGATTGGTCTCCCTTTGGGTCTGCATGACCTCCGTGTGGGCCTTCTGCTTCTGGGCGCTGATCTGCTGCTGTTGGAGATTGGCTTGCACCAACTGCTTTATTAGCTCATCCATGTTGGGAGATCCTGTTTGCACCACTGCCACGGCTTTAACCTGAGACATGCAGTTTTTATTTGCCCTCTGTGACTCTTCCAGGAGCGCGTGACTGCCCGCATCAACTCCACCACTTGTGGGGGAGGGGGGTCAGTTCTATCACAGGGACCACAGGGACCGGATAGTTAAACTTTAATCGTTTTTTATTGAATAAGTCCAAACAGAACAGAAACAGCTTAACTTCAGCAGGATGCAAAGCAAAACATAAAACATAACCTTGCTTCAGGCATCAAACGGGTTAACAGAAACAGGTTCAGCTCACCATAACAGTCTCTCAAGCACATAAGGTGGGTATGTCCAGCTTCTCTGACAAAGATTTCACACAGTAGAACCTTCCCCTACAACTCCAGGCTAGGAGTGGTACACCACACCCAGCACCTCTGACTTCCTGGCTTTATAGGCCAAGGAAAACCTGGGATGGATATGTGGGAGCAGTCATCCCACCCAGAGCTAAGACTGCTCCAGTAAAAGCCGGTCTGGACTACCACTGCTCTAAGCAGTGATGCTACACTAAACAAGACGTCTGCAACCTAAGGTTGCAGACCTATTTACTTGGCTTACTTCACCACAGCCCTAAGGTACGGTGACACATACCGGCCGTCAATGACAAGGCCTTGTGCCTTGTCACACTATCCATGTGATTCAGAGACTGTTTTCTTGTGACACATTGTACTTTAAGTTAGTAAGAAATTTTAGTCCATACAATCCTTGATTGTTTGTGAAAAATATCAAAAGTTTGTGAAAATTTGGAAAAGTTTGTCATTTTCAAAGCTCTAACATTTCTGTGTGCAAGACAGATCATTATTCACCACAAAATAGTTTATAACTGGGGGGCGTGACCTGATCCTTCAAGCTTGTGGATGCATAGTGCAGGAGCCCTGAGGGGAGAACTACAAAACCGGCTCAAATAAGCGTTTTTTGCCAACCAAAATACCGGGCCCGGTACAACCTGGACCCCTGACACCCTGGGCAGCTGAGAAGAAACCACGAGCGGCGTCTCCTTGGAACCGCGGCGCCTCATTGTCCGCCACGGGAAGCAGCACTGACCGGCGCCATTTTATAGTACAGCTCGGCAGGGAAGAACGCGGCTCCGCACAGTTGCCCGAGCCTGTACTTACCTGGAGACTCGCCCAGACCTGTTGCCGAGAGACCTGGAACTCCACGACCGAAAGGTTGCCTGTACTCCTGGCCCGTGACGTGTCATACAGGAGGAAAGAGGCGAGTGCTGGGGACGGGAGCTGCCATCTTAACCACGAGGTCTCCGCAGCGCCTAAACCCCTGTCGGAACAGCCTGGGGCCAACAGGTGACTGGAGGGTGCTCTCCATATCCTGGAACGCCAGTGATGGGAATTTGAGGTTAGAAGGGTCGATTACCACACTGCTAAATAGGACTTAATCTCTGTTGTATCCCTCCTATTATACAGCATATTCCGCTATTAAGAGTACATAACCCCTTGCCACTACAAATATCCTCTACACTGGGACATTACCTTCCAGATCCCTGAATTTAGAACTATAACTACTATTGGAATATTACCCTATCTCAAGACACTTTCCTAATAACTCTGCACACCAGTGGGTAACAAACCCCAGGAAAGCCTTATCTCTTTGACTGTGGCTGATACACTAGGCAAATATGCTAGCAAGTCAAGAAAGAAAAGGGAAGAAAAAAAAAAAACGGGGGGTGCCCCTCATCCTATCTCATGCTCTACAATTGAAATGGGTGGCAATTGTAAAAGAAATAAATCTCAACCCACCACACTGACAGAGTTCTTCCAAACTCCAACAACCCGTTCTCTAAATAGAGAAAGACAGACCCTGTCTCCTTCCTTATCGCAAACTTCCTCTAGACACGAGTCATTGGATATGAGTCATCAAAGCGCTTCTGAATCATTCTGCACTTCTGAGCAGACTCTTCAACGCTTATTCTCCTCATTCAGAGAAACCCTTCAAGGGGATTTTAAACAGATGATGGGTGAGTTTCGGATGGACATCCAATCACTTATCTCTAGAACAGAAGATGTGGAGAAAAAGATGGGCGAATTTGCAAAATCACACAACCTTCTCATTGATGCTAATGCTGCCCTTGAAGAGGAGGTCCAGAAATTATCATCAAAAGTTCTGGATTTAGAAAATCGCTCATGCTGTAATAACATCCGGCTTCGTGGGGTCCCTGAATCGGTCTCACCAGATGCACTCTCACAATTTCTTACCGATCTAATGGCCCTAGCACTCCCAGAAACATCAGATCTGGACCTAAGAGTGGATCGTATATACAGACTTCCGAAACCTAAGCACTTATCTCCCTCTATACCACGTGACGTAATAGCGATAGTTCATTTCTTTAAAATTAAGGAGATGTTCCTCAAAGCTATCAGGAATACCTCGGAGTTGCCTGAGCATTTCAGAGACACATCAATCTACCCTGATCTATCGGCAGGCACGATGTTGAAGCGAAAAGAATTTGCTCCGTTCACAAGGATTCTAAGAGACAACAACATTCCCTACTATTGGGGCTTTCCAGTGAAATTGATTATAACCAGGGACTCCGCTACAGTGGTTTGCTCAACACCAACCCCTGCCAGAGATGTCCTCTTATCTTGGGGACTGATCTCCACCCCCACCAATACTCCATCCAAACAAAGAGAGGATAGACCGGGAATTGTTACACCTATTTGGTCAGAGTCAACCCGACGGTCCAGGCCCAAACCTAACGATTGACTACACCACTAGGCAAAAGTCAGCTCCCCTCTGGTTCTCTGTACTAGGAGATGTTTATTCTTGTTTATTACTCTTTGACTAACATTTTCCTTTGCATGCTCATGAAAGGACTTTACCCCATCTCTGATTTCCTCTCTAGGAAATAGTTCCCGTTGTTCTAGGCTGTGGGAGTTCCCATGATGCCTATTGTTACTGCGTTTGGTTTCAGTTTGTTTCTTGCCATAGTATTAATGCTCCCTCTGAAACATATTACCTGCAAATGTTTTACCACAGCTATAAGGTTGTTAACTAATTTCACTCTGATTCGCTATGGGAATTAAGATTATGTTTTATAATGTCAACCGGCTCAACTCCCCACGAAAACGCTCTTTCTTATGGAAAGTAGCTCTGAAAGCTAAAATAGATGTACTTTGTGTGCAAGAGACACACCTTAAAGCTTCTGATGCCTTTAGGCTGCAGCACAAACTCTTTCCTTATTCCTTTCTCACAGCGTTTACCAAAAAAAAAGCTGGAGTTGCAATCTTTATTAGGAACACAGTTACATTCCAACTTTCAGAATCCATAATTGATCCCAAAGGACGATTCATAATCTTAAAATGTGAACTTAATGCAACCCCATACACCATTCTTAACCTATATGCACCAAATGTACGACAATTCTCCTTTGTGACTAAAACAATTGCAAAAGCTAAAAGAGAGATGAAAGGTAAACTGGTGATTTGTGGAGACTATAACTTAGTAGTCGACAAGACGATTGATAGATCAAAAGATAGCCTTCATTATGCTCCCAAACTTAAAGATATCCTCTTACAGGAGAATTTGCATGGGCCGTGGAGATATCAACACGCGGCAGAAGTAGATTTTACTTTTTATTCTCATTCTAAGAAATCCCATTCCAGAATAGACTTTTTTCTGGTAGACAGAGGAGCTCTACACAATGTTATGTCAACAGAAATCAGTCCGATGACGTGGTCAGATCATGCTCCTATTCTCTTAACTTTGAAAGACACAGTCAATGCAGCCCCGCATTCGACCTGGAGGATTAATCATTTTATGCTGAAATCTTCCAAAATAGTTAAGGAGCTTCGGGACACACTGACAGAATACTTAAATTCTCCCTAGTCCCCTTCTGTGGAGGTGCTATGGTGTGCCCACAAGGCAGTTATCAGAGGGGTCTGTATTAAGTTAGTCTCCAGGGAGAAACGTAAAAGAGAATACGCCTTAGATGAGCTGACCAAACTGCTTGGAACTCTGGACAAGCTATTTAAGTTGGACCCCATGCCACTCAGTAAAGAAAAATTGCTCACATGCAGAAATAAATTACGTAACTTATATCTATCTTAGTATGAAGCTCACCTCTCGAGGCTTAAATGGAACTTCTACTTACAAGGAGATAGACATTCAAAATGACTAGCTAGGAGGGTCAAAAATTTACAAGCAAGGAGTAAAATAACTTACATCACCAGCCCACATAAGTCCAGAATCTATGACCCCCAACTTATAGCTAACGTGTTTGCTAAGTATTACCATAAATTATACAATTTGAAAGATGCCCAGAGACCCCTAAAGTCTCAAAAGAAAAAATAGACTCCTTTTTACAGGCAATGAAACTCCCGTCCCTAACAACGGAGCAACTATGTCTACTAAATGAGGAAATAGGGATCAAGGAGATCGAAGACACAATTAAAACCTTCAAACACAATAAAGCCCCTGGACCAGATGGTCTATCAAATGAATATTTTTAACTGTTTGGTGATATCCTAGCCCCACATCTTGCTTCGCTCTTTCAAACAATAGTAGACAAAGGTGCTGCCCCTAGTGAACTCCGTTGTGCAACGGTGACCACCATCCCCCCAACCCCGGTAAAGCACAGATCGGGTCATAACACAGCCCCACTCACTACTAATTGTACATAAACTTTTCTCCAAAAATAAAGCAAAAAAGGTTAAATAATATCCTCCCCCATATTATTAATAAAGACCAAGTAGGCAAAAACCCCGACGGGACAGGGAAAAGTTTTGGGGTATCGTTCATAAGAAAAAACACGATAAAACCCCCCCTTTTCTGCATCTCTTTTATGCAGAAAAAACTTTTTACAGTTTTACGGGGATACTTTGGGGGGATTGAGAAATTCGGTTTAAATCAGGGGTTTTTTCTTCTGGTTTTTTTTTTCAAGTCATTCCCAATCTCAAAGGACAAGACAAGAACCCGCTCCCGCCTTTAAAAAATTTTTCATGTGCGTAAGCCACTGGGGAACGATAAGAAAAAACTCCATCAGTTTTTTGGCATTCCGTCCCCGGGCTAAAGAACACAAATTTTCCTTTTGCTGAGACGTTCGATGATTTTTCAAAACCTTGAGCTTTTTCTCGAAGCCTCCTCCAATTCTTGACTCTTACTCCTCAGTATCCTACTATAAATTAAATATGACCAAGTCTCATATCCTTCCGTTATATATTTCTATGCATCAGAGATTCATTCTGTCAAAATTTAAATTCATTTGGGCGGACTCATCCATCAACTACTTAGGCATTCAAATAACTCCTTCTTTGGATAATACAATTGGTATAAATTTAGAATTTCTTTATAGCTCCCTGCTACAGGAAATTACACGCCTGACTCAGTTGCTGTTGTCTTGGATAGCCCGCATAAGCCTCACCAAGATGTTATTACTCCCGCGGTTTCTATACATTTCAAGATCTCTACCATTCTTTCTATCGTCAGCTTTGCTTGACAAGCTTCAGTCTTTATTCTTGAAATTTATTTGGAGCTCAAAAAAACCAAGATGTAAGAAAAAATTCCTTTTCCTTAACATTAAATAAGGGGGCATGTCAGTACCTGACCTTAGATTATATAATGTTGCATCTATGTTAGAACCGCTGTACTTTCTGTGGACCTCCCCTGATTCACATCATTGGTCCCAGATTGAGAACACCTCAGTAGCATCTTTTTCAATCAGGGACTTAATGATAGCTGAGATACTGGGGCTTAAGTACCCACAGCCACCTTTTCCTGCCCTCTAGCATGCTTTACAGGTACGGTTGAAATTTGTCAAAACTAGAAAATGGATTTATTTTACTAAAACAGATTGCCATTTATCCCTCCTCCATTTAGCTTCCCCTCTCTCACATCTCTCCCTCCACAACTGGATTGCTAGCGGTATTACAACTGTGAACCACCTATTTGAAGCAGATCACCTAAAAATGTTTTCTGATCTAGCGACTTGCTATAACCTTGACCGTACTAACTTTTTTAAATGCTTACAAGTCTAACACATTCTGCAAGATTGGTCCTGGCCACATAGACCTAAGGTATATTCTGCATATTATAATATGTTCTGAACGAGGATTGTCCATTGTATACAATCTTCTGTTGAGAAAAGAGGACCAGACCTAACTATATGATCAAATGGGAATAGGACCTAGCGTGTACCTTTTCTTACGAAGCCTGGCTCTCAGCATCCGTTGTGTCAACCAAGTTTTCTAGATGTATAAATCATTTAGAAATAATGAAAAAGCTGCACCTACGGTGGTACCTGACACCTACTAGATTAGCCCACTTTTCTCAGCCCGGTTCTACAATGTGCTGGAGAGGGTGTGGGTTGGCAAGAATATTACTACACATGTGGTGAAGCTGTCCTGCTACATTCCAATTATGGGGACAAATTGAAGAGCTGATTTCTAGATTATTCTCGCTTAACCCCTTAAGGACCCTGGACGTATTAAAAAAAAGTATTAGAAGTTCAAATCACCCCCTTTGCCCCATTTTACAAATAAAAACAATAAAATAATAAAAAAGTTACACATATTTGGTATCGCCGCGTCCGAAAAAGTCCGATCTATAAAAATATAATATCATTTATCCGTACGCTGAACACCGTAGAAGAAAAAAAATTCCAAACGCCAAAATTGCGTTTTTTGGTCATTTTACATCACTTAAAAAATGGAATAAAAGTGATCAAAAAAGTCACATGCATTCCAAACTGCTAGCGATAAAAAGTACACTTCAGCCCGCAAAAAATTGCACCCTCACTGACGTCCGTAGGTGTTAGTACAAAAAAGTTACTTGTCGCACTAAATGCCGTGGTGCAAATTTTAAAAATAGAAGAAGTTCGGAATTTTTTTACGGTACCAAAACATAACGGAAACCCTACATGTTTGGTATTGTCAGATGCATATCAACCTGTAGAATACAGATAACCCATTATGTTTACCGAAGATTAAACGCCGTAAAGGCAAAACACGACGAAAATATTTTTTTTTTCACAATTTGTCCCACTTGGATTTATTTTGCGGTTTCCCAGTATATTCTATAGTACAGTGAATAACACCATTAGAAAGTACATCTTGTTCTGCAAAATAAAAGCCCTCATAGGTCCATGTAGGTGGAAAAATAAAGTTATGGCTCTGGGAAGGCAAGGAGGGAAAATCGAACGTGTCAACAACAAAAAACGTCGGGTCCTTAAGGGGTTAAAATTGCTCTCACACCAGCCCTGGCACTCTTAGATATTAATCTACTGGACTTCCCAATCCCATTCAGGACGGTTTTATTCCATACTCTTGTGGCGAGATTAACCATAGCCAATCACTGGAAATCTTCATCCCCTATAACTCTGAAGGAAATCTTAGAGTTAATTTTCAATACAGATGTGAAACCTCTTTAGCTATCCTTCCCCATTTAGTACCCAAAGTCAAAAATAATTGGAAGGTTTGGACAGATTCAGACTTCTTTTGAGCTCTTTAGTTTCTCAAGGGTAATTAAGTAAACTGTTAGCAACATTTTGATCTGAGCGTACTTTTTTCCTAAGCCTGATTTGACATAAATACCTGGATCAATGATGATTACTTTACTGCTATGTAGTACATGTTTTCTCTATATTCTTACCTTACTGCTGTGGATATTGTCATTAATGTCCATTCTTGAGCTGTAATTTGACTATGGCTGGTTGTGTTTTGGTTTTTTAAGATGCTTTAAACACCCCCTAAAAAGACCCCATATTGGAAAAGACACCCCCTAAGGAATATATCCAGGGTTGAAGTGAGAATATCAACCCAACAGGTGTTTCACAAATTTTTTTAGCATTAGGCTGTGAAAATTACACGATCTGTACTTTTAGCGTAAAATATTTTATTTTTACAAGGAATCCTGGAAAAAAAAAACAAAATTTTGTTACACAATTTCTTCCATGGAAGGAAATACCCTATATGTGGGTTTAAACTGCTATTTGGTCACATGGCAGGGTGTACAGGGGAGGGAACTATTTGGCTTTTGGAACGCAGATTTTGGTAGGTGCCATGTTGCATTTTCAAAGCTCCCAAAGTACCAGAATAGGTGAAACCTTCCAGAAGTCGCCACATTTTGGATACAACACCCCTCATGGATCTCATCTATTGTATATTGTGCATTTTGGGCGTATAGGTGTTACATAGTTTTTTATAGCATTGGGCCATGAAAATGGGGGGGAAAAACACAGTTCCGCCTTTATTTTTTGGGCTTCAATTTTACAGCATTCGCCATGCGGTATAAATTACATCACAACTTTACTATGGGGATCGGTACAATTACAATGATACAAATTTTATATAGCTTTTTATGTTTTATTACTTTTACACGATAGAAATGCGTTTATAAAAAACTGCACTTTTATGTCGTCATAGTCTGAGAGCCATACATTTTTTATTTTGCTGTGTATGGAGCTATGTAGTGGCTTGTTTTTTGCGGGATGAGTTGTCGTTTTTATTAGCACCATTATGGGGTTCATATGACACTTTGATCACTTTTTATTAAGGTTTTTGTGAGGTATATTGAACAAAATACAGCAATCCTGGTAGTGTTTTTTATTTTTATTTTTTACAGCCGTCACCATGTGGTATAAATGACATGCTAGTTTTACTCAGCAGGTCAATATGATTACTGCGATATCCAATTTGTAATTTTTTTATGTTTTACACTTTTAGTCAAACAGGAAAAAACTTTTTTGCATCGCCATAGTCTGAGAGCCATAACTTTTTTATTTTTCTGTGGACGGAGCTGTATAGCAGCTTGTTTTTTGCAGGATTATTTGACGTTTTTATTGGTATAATTTTTTGGGGGACAAGGCTTTTTGATCAGATTTAAATCTATTTTTTGGAAGGCAGGGTGACGTAAATACTGCAATCCTAGTACTGTTTTTTATTATTTTTTTTTAACAGCGCTTACCGTGCAGTATACATGACAAGTTAGTTTTATTTTGTGGGTCGATATGATTACGGCAATACCCAATTTATATAGTTTTTTTTATGTTGAAGTGCTATAGAAAAAGAAGTGTTTTATTGTGTAAAACAATATTTATTCATTGCTTTCTTCTGATAGCCATAACTTTTTTTTATTTTTCAGTATACAGAGCTGTGTAAGGGTTTTTCTTTATGAGACGAACTACAGTTTTAATTGCCGTTTATATGAGTTTTTGATCGCTTTTTATTCCATTTTATGTGCTGCGGGATTAACAAAAGTCGCATTTCTGTGAAAAGGGGAAAAGGGTGATGTACGTGTTTTTATTTTATTTTATTTTACTTTTTCACCTTTTTTTTTTTTACTTTTCCCCATAGGGAAAATCATTTTTATAATAAAAATCAATACACAGCTTATTGCTGTGTACTTATTTGTATGCCAACTGTCACTCACAATGTCCGACTATGCCCACAGGACACTACCGGGCATGGTGGCGTCACAGGCAGCCCGGAAGGCATTCCATACCTTCCGGGCTGTCTGTGCGAGCTCTGTCTGTGTCACGCATTAGCTATTGCGACCATTAGGTTATCTCTGGTCAGGGCCGATGCTGCAGGATGCTGACATACCGCAGCGATCCTGCGAACTCTGTTGTAGAGTTTGCACGATCCCCAGGATGTATCCATATGTCCAGGAGCGTCAACCCAAACAACCTAGACGTATGGATACGTCCAATGTCGTTAAGGAGTTAATGGGTATAGTTTCTTAGATTAAGTCATTTATGGGGGTGTCTAACATACAGGCCCCTCAAAGCCATGTCAGAACAGGGCTGGTCCCTAAAAAGAAAATGTGTTGCAAATTTCCGTGAAAAAGTGAAAAAATGTTATAAAATTTGTTGTAAGAAAAATAAAGACATTTAAAAAATGATGTTGACGGACAATACACTTATCGTAGATGCTAGTTACAAACAATTTTCTGTGGTATAACTATCTGTCTTAGATGGAGAAATTTGTAATTTTGACATTTTTTTCCAAATTTTCATAACATTTTGTAATTTTCATAAACAAGGATTGTATGGACCAAAATTTATTATTAGCTTAAAGTACAACATGTCACAAGAAAACATTCTTTGAATCACATGGATAGGTAAAAGTATTTAAAAGTTATTCCCACAAAAATAGACATATATCAGAGTTGAAAAATGGTGCTCCGTCTTTTGGTCCAAAACTGGCTGCCTCCTGTAGGGGTTGAAGGGGTATTCTCATTTTATTGATTAGCTTTAAACATGTAGGAGGGTCAGGTGAAAGGTGGGTGTGGTTCCCTATCTGACCGAACTGCTCAGTGGAGCAAGTGTTTGTGTGAGAGCCAGAGCTGGGCTTTGTAATCCCTGAAGACTGAGACCTGCCTCAGTCTTCAGGGACAGTTTCTCTAACCCTGGGAGGGGAAAACACGGTACTGCGGCACCTAGCAAAGACGGTTAATGCATTTTTATCTTTGGCTGAAGCAAGCCTTATCGTTTTTTTTTTTCCTCTTTTGTGGGTCACACAAATAAAGTTTGCTGCCATTCATCTCAAAAAGACTGCTATCGTTTGAGCTAATCCCTACACATCAAATAGATTACTGTTCTGATTTTGCTTCCTTTCAGAGTTGGAGCAGTTCTTCTCTCCTGCTTCTGTACACAAGTTTCTCTACTTACCGACCACCTCTTTCTGCTCTTGCAGCCCTGGCTGGAATGGTGAGGTCACTCTCTGCTGTGTCTTAGCAGCACAAGATCTTCTCTAGGTTTCTTACAAACTTTAACCCTTTAGAGCTGTGTAGCCTTTTGCACTGCTGATAAAACCTCTCCATTAATAATGTCCCTCTGACAGGCCCAGCTGAAAATAGCAGAGCTAATATACCAATCACTGCTGTAGAACCACCCACATCCTGAACAGGAAATGTGAGCCTTAAGATGTCCGTGAAACAGCAAGATGCAGGCTCTGTGAAACAGCATGGTGAGAACAACCCTTTAATGGCACTTAAATGATCACTAACATTTTATACAACTTCTGATCATTCAACAGTACCCTAATTGTAATTTACTTTATTGTAAAAATGTATCTGAAGTGCATTCCAGCTAATCAGGGGCATGACTAGAGAACTTGCTATGAATAAGGGTGAACATCATCCGAAACACGTAAGCTAACTCTGTGTGGAATCAGCATGATTATGGAAGCACGTATATTTTATGGATAAAGAAATAAAATTCATTAAGTTTCAATTCTCTGGTGCCTGGTGGGAATCGCTGTATCACTACTCCAGTTTTGTGCATAACTAGAGAAGCCTGGGCCCCATAGCAAACTTTTGGATGGGCCCCTCGCTTCCCCGACCACGAACATTTACCGTAACTAGAGATGGGCGAATTGATTCTAATGAAGTGGACATCCTTTAGAATTTCAGGAAAACTTCGATTCTGAACGAAGTCGAAGTTTGGGGTGATTCGCGGGAATGAAGCGTGTTTTTAATTGATAAAATGGGCACAAGCACATGGCGTTACATGGGGCATAAAAGTCTGGGAGGAAGAAAGGAGGACCCTCAATGACATGTGCAGAGATGGAGCCAATCAGAGACCGGCGGGATTCTGTGACGTCACCGCACTATATAAGTCCGGACGCGACGCTGGAAGTTCACACTCCTCTCTCTGTGCCGTGTTGTAGCTGCTGCAGCTGCAGTAGCTGAGATCTCACACAAAATAAATAACTTTTATACAGTGATTTTTTGGGGGGTGTCACAGCTTTTCTCAGCGACTGCTTCTCTTCCGTTCTAATTTTGATTTTGTGGGTTATTGGAATTGAAGTCCAGTGTGCGTCCAATTCAGCTGCATATACATTTTAATGCTATCTGGTCAGTTCTGGAGCACATTGAATATCCAAGGGTTATCTAAGCCTGTTTTTGCTGTTGTATTCAGTTACAGAAACAGCGTTTTTACAATCCACATATCTGTTAATTTTTGGCTGCTAATTTCTTTTGCGCAATTTATATCCAAGGGTTAATTAAGCGTGTTTGTGCTATTGTAGTCAGTAAAAGAAACTGTGTTTTTCAACGCCAAAGAAAAAATTTTTCCTGGTGATTCCTATAGCATAATTTATATCCGGAGGTTAATTAAGCATCTTTCTGCTTTTTTAGTCAGTAAAATACAAATCGTTTTAACACGCCACATACCAGTTAATTTTGGCTGCTCATTTCTTTTGCGCAATTTATATCCAAGGGTTAATTAAGCGTGTTTGTGCTATTGTAGTCAGTATAATAAATGGTGTTTTTCAACTCCAAAGAAACAATTTTTCTGTATTTTTCATAAGGTTTTATATCCATAAAGGTTTAATTAAGCATGTTTCTGTTTTTTTAGTCAGTAAAATACATGGCGTTATAACACGCCACATACCAGTTAACTTTTGGCTGCTCATTTCTTTGGCGCAGTTTATCTCCAAGGGTTACCCAAGCCTTTTAGTGGGTTCATTTGGAGTCAAATACAGGATGTCTATTTATCATATACAGATATCTTCATTAAACAGAGTCTGTACATTTTTAAACAAACAGTATGTCAGACAGAGAGGAGGCAGGCTCTTCACATGTGAATGGCAGTGGCACAAACATTCCTGGAGCAGGCACAGGTCACAGTACAGTAAGGGGACGTCGCAGCAGGGGTCACTCGGTGAGGCCACAACTGCCGCTGTCATCTAGCGGCCGTGTGTTGACCAGCAACCCAAGGGTTCTTGATTGTTTGACTAGGTCATCCACTTCTTCCCAGATGACATTTGACAACCACAGTCGGTGGGAACGTCAGACACAACCCTTAGTTGGAATGGCCCGGGAGCGGGTCAGCGGCCCTCACCTGTCCTCAACCCGCCTCTGTCCCATCCGGTTCCCTCAGCCAGAGATCTACTATGTGGTCTGGGCTCAGCGACACTATACAGCGAGGATGAACAATTTGAGGAGGACAGTCAACAGCTACTTGGCAGCGAAGAAATGGGGCCAATATCCCCTGCTTCTTGCAGTAGGCAGCAAAGTATAGATGTGGAGAGTGGCATGGGAGGTCATGTTGTGAGGGGTCAGCCTCTGCATACCAAGACCGTTGAGGAGGACAGCAGTGAAGATCAAACAATAATCGATGATGATGTAGCCGACTGCACTTGGGAGCTGGGTGAACCAAGGGCTTCATCGTCATCAGGAGAAGAGGGTGTCAGCTTGCGGGTCAGGCAGCGGAGCAGCCAGCAACAGGGTAGCGTGGCCGTGAGTCAGCAGGGTAGCAGCAGTGAGATGTTGGTAGCCAAACGGCTACGGGGTAGAAAACCCACTTCGTAGGTCCAAGAAAGTAGCGGCACAGGGGCTCAGCGAGGCAGTGGTGGTAGTAGTCACTCAGTGTGTAGCATTGGCGGTAAAATCAGCTACTCGGCGGTATGGCACTTCTTTGCTAAGACACCGGAGGAGCCGAGTATGGGTATATGTAGAATCTGTGGGCAGAAAGTGAAGCGTGGCCAGGGAGCTAACGTTGGCACCACGGCCCTGCGTCAACACATGCAGCGTCACCATCCAGAGGCCTGGGAGAAATGTGGCTCAGATGTGGTGGTCCATCCTGCCGCCGCAGCAACAGCAGCAGCAGCGCCCAGTGGCACGCATGCCATTTCAGCCAGTCAAGGCTCCACCACCTCTGCAGAAGGGAGCTGTTTCTCTTTGCTATTATCTCCCAGTCCAGATGCACTCTGCCACCCCAGTTAGAAGATCTGCTGAACTACTGGGCAACCAAAGTGGATGCGTGGCCGCAACTTGCCGAGTTTGCAGTGGAGAAGCTGTCCTGCCTGGTCAGTAGTGCGGCATCAGAGCAGGTGTTCAGTGCGGCGGGGGCCATTGTTACCCCTTTGTCAAGATGAATCAGGCGTGGATCGGCCAGGATTTCCACACACCAATGCCTTAGCCATCAGATTACATCAGCCATGACGCCTCACCAAAACTTTGAGAAATGAGTCTGGATTCAAACTACCTGCCTCAGCCACTATTCTGATGCCGCCACCAGCCTGATCCCACATATCTGCTGCCAGTTTCTCCATCTGCCTACCACCATCTTTACCAGGGACTGGTATTGCCACCCACCTCTACACTCTGTCATTGTACCACTCTATGACCTCATGCTGCTGCTGCTGGTGCCGTGACCTCCACACTGTGTCATTGTGACATTCTCTGACCTCATGCTGCTGTTGTTGATGCTGCCGTCACCTCCACACCCTGTCATTGTGCCACTCTCTGACCTCATGCTGCTGCTGCTGTTGTTGCTGCTGCCGTCACCTCCACACTCTGTCATTGTGCCACTCTATGACCTCACGCTGCTGCTGCTGCTGTTGTTGCTGCTGCCGTCACTGCACACTCTGTCATGGCACCTCTGACCTCATGCTGCTGCTGCTGTGGCATCCTCACTCTGTCATTGTGCCACTCTCTGACGTCATGCTGCTGCTGCTGCTGTTGTTGCTGCTGCCGTCACCTGCACACCCTGTCATTGTGCCACTCTCTGACCTCATGCTGCTGCTGCTGCTGTGACATCCACGCTCTGTCATTGTGCCACTCTCTGACCTCATGCTGCTGCTGCTGTTGCTGGTGCCGTTACCTCCACACTTTGTGTCATTTTGCCACTCTGTGGCCTACTCCTGTTTTTGCCACCTCCAGAATGTCATTGTGCCACTGTCTGACCTCATGCTGCTGCTGTGCCTGCTGCCGTGACCTGCTGCTGTTGCTGGTGCCGTGACCTCCACACTGTGTCATTGTGCCACTCTCTGACCTCATTCTGCTGCTGCTGTTGCTGGTGCCATTACCTCCACACTGTGTCATTGTGCCACTCTCTGACCTCATGCTCTTGCTGCTGCCGTGACCTCCACACTCTGTCATTGTGCCACTCTGTGGCCTACTCCTGTTTGTGCCACCTCCACACTCTGTCATTGTGCCACTCTCTGACCTCATGCTGCTGCTGTGGCTGCTGCCGTGACCTCCACACTCTGTCATTGTGCCACTCTGTGGCCTACTCCTGTTTTTGCCACCTCCAGAATGTCATTGTGCCACTGTCTGACCTCATACTGCTGCTGTGGCTGCTGCCGTGACATCCACACTCTGCCAAGGTGCCACTGTCTGACCTCCTGCTGCTGCTGTGGCTGCTGCCGTGACCTACACACTGTGTCATTGTGCCACTCTCTGACCTAATGCTGCTGTTGCTCCTGCCGTCACCTCCACACTCTGTCATTGTGCCACTCTGTGGCCTACTCCTGTTGGTGCCACCTCCAAAATTTGTCATTGTGCCACTCTCTGACCTCATGCTGCTGCTGATGTTGATGACATCATCTCCACACTGTG
This sequence comes from Phyllomedusa bahiana, assembly GCA_025379985.1. Classification (NCBI taxonomy): domain Eukaryota; kingdom Metazoa; phylum Chordata; class Amphibia; order Anura; family Hylidae; genus Phyllomedusa; species Phyllomedusa bahiana. Next base: position 38,788 of record JAODAL010020131.1, on the reverse strand, counting down.
TCATTGTGCCACTTTGTGGGCTCCTGATGTTGCTGCCACCTCCAGAATTTGTCATTGTGCCACTCTGTGGCCCACTTATGCTACTGCCAAGTGACCGCTTTCTCACTGGAACACCCTGTGGTTGCCTAATGCTGTTTCCACTCTCACCACTCTAAGACGTTGCCACTATGTTTGGTTTTCCCCTTCTTTTCACCTGTCAGAAGGAATGGGAAGGATCAGGATTGTCTAGCCAAAAGCAGGAGTGGATACAGAACACAGAAGACATGCAAATATCCCATTTACTGGTCATCTTTGTTTTGGATCAACTTCTGTTTTTTTTTGGCCTTAGCAATACTGATGGATTATTGACCGATTGAAAGCAGACACTGACAGATGAAAGGAAGGGCAAAATGATCAAAGACGTCAACGCAAAATTACTGCTGACACCCTCTCCACTCATTCGGTGGGCCTCTACATGTATCAGCATTTAACAGAACAGGTTCTGTCATATTCTGTGACGGTTTAAAGCTCTGGCCTCATGGATTGACTCCTGCTGTGACGTCCCCTTACTATGCTGCGATCTGTGGAGGCTCTGGTAACCTACTTCTCTGTTCTTTGACGCTATTGTAGGATCTTAGCCCTCAGCTCGTTTTTTTCCAGCTAGCGCTGACGTTACCTTGTCAGGCTGCATTCCCACTTCAGTTTTTGGTCAGTTTTGCCCCCGTAAGTGCCCAGGGAATTTTAGAGTGAAGCGATTCTAAGAGCGGCGGCAGTCATGTGCGTGTCATACTAAAACACAGCATTGTATGTAGACCAAACCAAGCTCCCTCTGCATATTTAAGCATGGCACAATTTTCTACAGCACCCTACAGGTTCTGTGCAGCCAGGAAATAGCTGTTTTTTAACGCGATTCATCCTGAAGTAATTCAGAACTAAACGGATTTTGTCGGAAAATTCGGCGAACCAAATTTTTTAGAAATTCACCCATCTCTAACCGTAACCTCTTAAGTCATGCAGTTACTAGATAATACAAGGAGTGAACACCTCACCATAGATATCCCCATCGTCGAAGGCTGCGGCGACAGCCGAAACGTTCAAATATTAGATCACTATCACCTTGTACTAAACTATACTAGTCTGTATATTGAGGCATTTGACTATGTTGATTCTCTGTAACTGAAACTACTTGATATACTTATTCATCCGAATATAAATTTCATACAATTCAAATGCAACTAACCTCTTGTGTGCCGTGAAATTACCACATAAATCCACTATACCAAGATCAACATTACCAATAACACTACTACATATGGACTGGATTATACTGCCAGAACAAGAGCACAAATTACCACCACATAGTGACTAATACCACTATACTATTAATGAGTAAAGATCAATATTACTGCCATATAGTGGTGTATACCAGTGTAGACATGTGCCCCACAGACTGTATGTCACCTCCATACAGTGACCATATAGTTGTTAGACACCAGTGTACACAGACTCTGCAGACATCTAAGTGATTACAGTGCAGTTACATCTTGTGACTCACAGGTGACGTTTCTCTACCGAGTCGTTGACTTTCCCTTGTGTTCTGCATCCGATCCAGACCATCATGATGACTTCTCCCAGCCACTCATCCCTGCAGATTTGGACACAAATATCTTAGAAACCTCACTATTTCAGCACCACACCCCCTGCCCCCCCAGCTCTGTACAAACTTCCCAAGGGTGGGAGGGCAGGTACAGGCCATAGCTTAGAGGCCCAGTCTACTAAAGGGGAGGAGCAGAGGATTCACCCCCTGGAGATTGTGTTACAGCTATGGCCTGTACCCCACCAAATCATATAAGCAGGTAGAACCTCATAAGATAGGTTGGTAGGTCCTAGGTAGTTAGGTTAGTAGACTTGAGGTAGGTAGGTAGGTAGTACATAGGCCCCAGGTAGGTAGATCCTAGGTAGGTAGGCAATAGTCAGGCAGGTCTCAATTAGGTAGGTAGGCTACATGTAGGTAGATTGGCACTAGGAAGGCAGTATTTAGGCCCCAGGTAGGTAGGTATGCAGTAGGTGGACCACAGGTAGGTTGTAGGTGGGCCCCAGGTAGCTAGACTATAGATGAGGCCCACATAGGTAGACAGGTAGGTAAATAAGCTATAGGGGTCCCCAATAAGCAGGCAGGCTTTAGGTAGACTATAGGGGCCATATATGTAGGCATGTAGAGTTTAGGTAGCTATAGGGGGCTAAATAGGTAGACAGGCAGGGTTTAGGTAGTGTAAGCTGCCGCTCAGCTCTGGGACCCCATCTTGGTCTGTCCCGGGGGTTTCTCGCTTTGGATCGCCGTCCTTGGTAGAACGATAATGGCACTCCGACACTAGGCTTCTCTTTACAGCTTCAGCCAACTTTAGTAAGGCACACAGTGTACAAAACAAACACATAAAATAAAATCCTTGGTCGTCTGACCACTTACTTACTCACAGAGTCCCTCTCTGTCCCGAGGTCTGTGCCTATCGCACAGCCCCTCAAACATACAGTTTCCACACTGTGTCCCGGGCTTCCCTGTAGCCTCTGGGGGCCAGAGCTCTCTCTCAGCTCTGCTGCTTCACACCTTCAGGTAACAGCCACGCCCCCCCGAACACCTGGAAAGACAGGCTTTTTTATAGCCATCCCGAGACTGGCCCAAAACCCGACATGGAGCCTGGAGACCTGGGACGCGGGAACAGCCACCCACCCATCTGCAGCTGTTCCGGGGAAGCCAACCCATAATGGCTGGATGTCAGCCATGCTACATACAGCTGTCAGCAACCTAGTGTTGCTGACAGATAGCCACTGGCTCCCCCCACCAAGCCCAGGCTCTTGGTGGCACGTCTCTACCAGGACGACTCCACCTAGTGGCAGAAACAGGCAACTACTGTTTGCCACTCTGTCACATATCCCTCCCCTCTGATAAAGCCCGTAGGGCTTTCTCACATTGCCCAGGCTCCCTCCGGGGTCAAAGCTCCTATTTTGGGGCAACGTCTTCCCTACAACCTCCGGGGCAGAGACAAAATGGTCCACATACAACTCAGTTGTGGGCTCATACCATGCACTCAACACACCTTGGGCAACAGACAGTCTACTGCCACTTACTATAGATGTCACCACCCATGCACGCTCTACTACAAGGAGGTCATCACCCACAGCCCGCATGCTGACATTCACAGGGTTACTAATGACCACCCCATTACCAGCGCTTTTCAGACCTTGTAGATTGCCTACACACACCGGCCATCTTGGCATTGTGCCCATTGGGCAGAGTTTTACTTATCTTGGGTCTCCCATAAGCAAGAGGCCCTGGTTTTTTCCCAGAAACCATACTAGGGTTACCAGAAGCTGTAAGGACAGCACACTTCTCAGGGTCTCTATTCACCATGGCCACTTGAGGTGCACCTGAGCCCAAACCTACTACCTCTTTGTCTGAAGAAATACAATGCGACCTAAACTTCTCTATGTCCCAAGTCCTCTGGTCCTCACTAACCATCTCCTTCCTTTTAGTGTTAGCTACCCCTTTTAATTTCTCTGGACTAGCACCCACTCTGGCACACAGTACACCTGTGCCCCCCATAACTTTCCGGTAAAAGATCAAAAGGGTTATTGCAGCCCCAATCCCTACATCTAGGAGACCCCTTTTTATAACCCTCCCCCCTCTTTACGGGGTGAGTTTTTAATGCCCTGAGGACTCGTTTGGCCCCCTCCAAAAAACTTAAACACACAGCACTGAAAAAATCACTTTTTCATGTCTGTTGGCTCTCCCCCTGCACCCCCTTTGCATGATTACAGAGGTCGCGGGAAATCACTTTGGCCTTTACACCCTCCCACAGGTATTTGATTTTGGTGACCACTTGGGGAGGCTTAAAAAGTCACTGGAGTAAAAAAATCTGCATTTCCAATAAAGACCTCACCACAATCAGCAGGAAAGCAAAAGGTTTCAGCGTAAACCAAATTGGGCAAAAACTAAAAACCCTTGGGGTCTCCCAAAGAGGACCTTCCCTGGCACCTCACCAGGGACAGAGGACACTTTTCTCCAGTGCACACTTCTCCGGGCGCTTTCTAGCAGCAGACACCGCATTAATGGGGGAGATGTTTCTTTCAAAACCCCCAAATGACCATTTCAAAGGGAGAACTCTAAAGCTTCAAACGGGGATCCCTCCGCATTTTCCTAAACCTCAAATTCACACAATGACGGGAGTAAATTTGGCAGACCCTTTTAGAAAGGGGAATGCCCAATCAAAAGAAACCCGCCCATCCCCTTGGTAAACCTCCCATTTAGACAAAAAATGGCTGTTTTCAATTAGGAAACCCCAAAGGAACTTTTAAACCCATCAATAGCTTAGCATTATTGGCGGGAAAAAGGGCACCCACCGGGTAGGTCCCCCAAAAAAAAAAAAAAAAAATTTAAAAAAGGTTAAAAAAAAAAAATTTTTAAAAAAAAAAAAATTTATTTGGGGAAATTAAATAGTGTTTAAAAAGGGAAAATTGTTTAAAGGGTTTTTTTTAAAAAAAAAATTTGTTTATAGGGGAAATTAAAGGGAATAAAAGTTTGTGGGGTTTTAAAAAAAATACTTCCATTACTGCAGTCTTTTTAACCAGGGAAAATTAAAAGTTACTGGCAACACAGTAACTACTAAAAAAAGGAACCCAAAGTACTCAGATCTCAGCACATTTTTCCCCCTTTAACACAGGAAATTTTCATCACTCCCGAGGCTGCAGTCATGCAGGAAATACACCTCAAGTCCGGACACACCCTCATTAAATTAGTCCCCTCAAAACATTTAGAGACGAATTTTTTCCCAGGATCCTCCAGTTCCCTCCGGGGGCTTCCCAAGGGAAAAACCATAAAAGGCTCCTCTCGGGGGCCCACCACAGTCACCAAAACGGTTGGCCATAAATCCCTGGGTCAGCATTACCTGCAACTGCGGGCAACAATCAGGTACACACAGTGCACTGGGCACGGGCAGACACACTCCCCAAACTGGACTCCAGAATTTCCCCACACAGCTGTACCCCCCCCCGCACTAAATATTCCCCGGGTTTTTCCACAACTGGGAGCAAAAGGCCCCACCTCGTTCCCCGGGGGGCAACCAAAAGACTCCTCCAAGTCGTAGTGTTAACCCCTGTCTCTATATTGTCGGGGCACCCCAGGACACAAATTCTCTGCTATACCATAGCACTAATTTGCCAGGAAACCCCTAGTTCACACCTGACTTTTTCTGCTCCCACACTGGGGGGGGCGCTGCTTCAAAAAGCAAATTCACACAGGGCCGTCCTGAGCAAAACCCTGCTCTTCTTTAGCAGCAAATTCACCCCCTTACTGCATCGACTCTGGAAGCCACTACCCTCCCCCTTTTCCGGGGTAATAATCTGAGCAAATTCTTTTGAGGACATTTTTCTCATTAGTGACTTTTTTCCCCCAGACCCCCTTTCAACGCATCCCAAAAAATAAAAAACCCCGAAGATTTTCCAAGTCCGGGGAAACACCGTTTCACCTCCTTTGGACTTTTTTTCCTTGGTAACAGTTTTTGGGCCCCCCATTTTAAACCCCCCCAAGTCCCCCCCCCTTTAGGGACCTTCCTGGGTAAATTTTTGGGTCTTTAAACCGTGGCACAGCACCCATTTCAGGGGGCGACTCACAGGTACAACCACCTGCCCTTTGCCTGGGCCCCCCCGCCATCTCCCACAGCTGCCGAAGTAGGGGAAAACACTGGGCCCCCAAAAAACTTAAATTGGGGGTCCTCACCCTACCTCAAGAATAGGGTTTGGGATTCCCCCCAACAAATGTTTAAAATCAAAGTTTAAAGGCCCAAACCCCGTTCTGGCCGGGGCTTTACAAAGGGGGGTGAAGTCCCGGGTTTCACCCGGAAACCCTTTTGGGGACAGTCCCGATCCACCAAAATGTGAAACCCCCCCTACCAGCCCCCTCCCCTGTTTTTGGTTGGGACCTCCTTTTTGGGTGGACCCCAGCACTGTCTTTCCTCGTTGGGGGCTGGTTGCCCTTGGTAACGGGCCCAAAACAAGGGCCCCTTTTCCCTCAGTCGGTTTTTCCCGGGGGTAACTCCGCTGGTGAGGGGTACCCGACTTGGGTTTTTTTTCTTGGAACAACCGCCCTGGCCTTGAAAACCCCACTTTCTGTACCGACCCCTTGGGAACTGTTTTTGCCTCCTTTCTTGAATACCGCTGTATGCCCAAAGGGAAAGGCCGCGGCCCCAGGGCCCTTTTGGGGCTTGGAATTACAGGAAGTTTCGCCATCCTCTTTCAGCAGGGAAATTGCCCTCTCAAGGTTATTTTTTAAATTCTTTTCCCCTGTTATATGGGAGGGAGCACAACAGACTTTTGCTTTTAACCCTGAACACAGGCTCTGGGCCCCTTTAAAAATTTTTCTGCAGCAGTCCCAGCAAAAATTTTACATGGGCCAATTCTGTATCCGTCCAAGCCAACCCATGCCCGCATCCTCCACCAATTGTAAGCTTCCCTCACTCTTTGGGCACCATCTTGGGGCTGTCCCGGGGGGTTTTCGCTTTTGGATCGGGCCCCCTTGGGAAACGAAAGGCACTCCGACACTAGGCTTCTCCCTTTTCAGCTTCACCAACTTTTTTAAGGCACACAGTGGGACAAAACAAACACAAAAAATAAAATCCTTTGGGCCCTCCCGACCACTTACTTAAAAAACAGAGTCCCTCTCTGTCCCAGGTCTGTGCCCATCCACGCCCCTCAAAAAAAACGATTTTTCCCCACTGTGCCCGGGGTTTCCCGGAGCCTCTGGGGGGCCCAAACTCTCTCTCAGCTCTGCTGCTTTACACCTTCAGGGAACACCACGCCCCCCCAAACACCTGGAAAGACAGGCCTTTTTTTACTATCCCAGACTGGCCCCAAAAACCCCACATGGAAAACCCGGGGACCAAAAGCAGGGAAAAGCCCCCACCCATCTGGGAGCTTTTCCGGGGGAACCAAACCCCTAATTGGGTGGTTTTTACCATGCTAAAATCCGCTGTCACAACCTAAGGGTTTTTTTTTGACAGATAACCATTGGGGTCCCCCCACCAACCCAGGGGTCTTGGTGGCAAAGTCCCCTACCCGGACGACTCCCCCTAGTGGCAGAAAAAGGCAAAAAACTCTTTTTCCACTCTGTTTTCCCTACATAGGGGGGCCATATAGGTATACCCGGGGGTTTGGTTGGGGGTATAGGGGCCATATAGGTAGGTTTGGCAGGTTTAGGTTTCTTTTGGGGCCCCGAAAAATAGACCAAACCCCGGTTCAGGGGCAAGCTTTTGGGGACTATAAGGGCTAAAACAAGAAGGCCTTTTGGTGGGGTATAGGGCAATATAGGGAGGGTTAGGGGGGGTACATAAGCCCGGGTAAGGGGGTTTTTATAGGCAAACTAAGGGGTTTATAAGAGGCTGGTGGGGTATATAGGGAAAGGGAGGGTTGGGGGTATATAGGCAAGCAGGGTGGGTATAAAGGAGGCAGGGGGGGTATATAGGCCCCCGGGGGGTGGGCAAAAATAGGCAGGGAGGGTTTAATAGGAAGGGGTATAAAGGCAGGCCCGGGTGGGCTATTATAAAGGAGGGAGGGGTTTAAAGGAGGCGGGTGGGCTAAATATCACAGGCAGGGGTAGTTAGGCAGGGTGGGCTATATATAGGCAGGCAGGGGTATATAGGAAGGCTGTGGGCTATATATAGGCAGGGCAGGTAAAACAAGAAATAGTTTACTTACCTCCATCCACGCTCCCTCGATGCTCTGCGCTCCGGCCGCCGTGCTCAGCGCGGGCGGTGCGATCATGTGACGTAATCGCGCCGCCCACATGATCACTGAGAGCCGGCGCCTGTTATCAGGCAGATTAGCAGAGCCGGATGCGCTCTACTCTGCTACCACGGGGCAGCGCTGCCACTGAACGCTCGGGCTGGAGGGCCCGGGCGTTCAGAGGCGGGATAAGACGGGCCCCTCAGCCCCGCGCGTGCTGCAGTGAAATGTTCCCACTAAGAGCCCGGGCCCCGTAGCAGCTGCTATGTCTGCTACTCCGGTAATTACGCCCCTGCAGCTAATCTGCTAGACACTGCTTTTTTCAAATAAAGTCTGTCTCTAGTAACAAAGATACCAAGACACAGTGCAGAAAGTGAGGGTGGGGCAATCATCACAGGTTCTTCCCAGCCAGGATTTAGTTCCTGGCTGGCAGGTGACTGGTTAAGCTCTGTAGGAAGGGAAGTCACAGCCAGGGGGTCATACTTAAAGGCACGCAGAAAAAGAATGAACAGGAAGAAGGAACATTATTACTAAGTAATAAAGAGCTAAGGAGAGGTAAACAAGGTTTCTAGTGCTAAATGGAGATTGGTTGAATAAACAGGACATATTAACAGTTTATAGTGGAATGAATACATATTCCATAGAAACAAGTGCCTAAATCTTTTCCTGTGCATGATAGGTGGAGAATGAACAGGATGTATAGGCAGTTAATAGTGGAAAGAACAAATATTCCAAAGAAGCAGGTGTCTACAACTTTTTCTGTGCATGATAGATGGGGAATGGACAGGAAATATTGGTAAATTATAGTGAAAAGAACAAATATTCAATAGAAACAGGTGCCTAACACTTTTCCTGTGCTTGATAAATGGGGAATGAACAGGATATATGATCAGTTTGTAATGGAATGAACACATATTCCATAGAATCCGGTGCCTAACACTTTTTCTGTGCATAATAGATGGGGAATGAATAGGATATATAAGCAGTTTATAGTGCAAAAACACATAGGGCAACATACATGAACTTGGCTCAGACAGGCCACTTCTAAATAGCTTTAGAGCAGTATAGAATGTGCCATTATGTATGTACCTGTCCTACTGTGTTCATAGTGTTGGTGTACCAGCATCATAGGTGTAATCCTGGCGCGAAGCCTATTTGTGCCGCATTATAAGCGCAGTAGTTGGTACATAAGAGAAGACAAAAACACTATAAAAGTATATAAATATTGGCAAACATACTAAGTACACCCACCAGCTAAAGACTCGAGGTGCGTTATCTATATACTTTTGTAGTGTTTTTGTTGCTCTGCTGTGTGATCTCTTTCTCACTTTATTTTATTTATCAATACTATATCTAATATATATTATGTGTAGTATACTACTATTACTGTGAGTGCAGCAGCTAAACAACTCTACTTATGTCTTAATGTGTGTTGCTATTTTTTGTTTATAATTTCTACCTAAGGGCTCGTTCACACGGCTTATTCTGGGACGGATTTCAGCCGTATTGCGTGCCGTATTTGAGCTGCAATACGGCTGAAATCCGTCCCAGTCATTACGGTAATCCACAGTTCTCATAGAGAACTATGGATTCCGTCTCCAGTGACATGTCAATTATTTACGGCGTGTACGCGCCGTGAATAATGAAGGTCTATGGGGCCGGCGGGCTGCCGGCCCCCCCGCCCCGTCCCCGCTGCACGGCAGCCCGCATAATTGCGGGGCGAAATCCGTCCCCGCAATTAAGTCGGCAATAAGCCGTGTGAACTGGCCCTTATGGTACGCCCATTATTCTTTGTTTTGTTACTTTTTGTTTGTGCTACATTTTTCTTATTGAATTCACCTTGTCATACATGTTTTTAATTATGTCCTGTCTGATGACATTTGTCTGTGTTGATTTATGTTGTAATTAATATTTTTGTTATACTAATAAAGTTTTTGTTGAATATTATTTTTGCCCATATTTATTCTCTATGTACATTTACCTCTGGCACTCCATTTTTTTCTTGCTGTGGGTTACATTCATAAATGAGTCTAACCCTACAAATCTGGTATGACACGCCTCCACATCTTTGGCACATTCAAAAGTGGCGCAGCCCCATTCATTCATTTTGTTGCCCGCTTTTGTACCTGTTCAAGCTCTACAATGTTTTATCTGTGCACTGGTGCCCAAAACTGTACACAATATTCCATGTGTGGTCTAACCAGCTACTTGTATAATGGGAGAAAAATGTTCTCATCATGTGCATCTATGCCCCTTTTAATGCACCCCATAATCTTATTTGCCTTGGCAGCTGTTGCCTGACACTGTAGATTTTCCTCCCCATGTGCATAACCTTGCATTTATCTGTGATAAACCTCATCTGATATTTCTCTGCCCAGGCCTCCAACTTATCCAGATCCCTTTGTAATAACACATTATCCCCTATTGTGTTGATTAAGATCATTAATAAAAATATTAAGGAGGATAGGGCTCAATACTGAATCCTGTGGTAGCCCACTAGTAACAGGGATCCAGTCTGAGTATGTACCGTTAATTACCACCCTTTGTTTTCTATCACTGAGCCAGTTGCTTACCCACTTGCACACATTTTCCCCCAGTCCAAGCATTCTCATTTTACTTACCAACCATTTATGTGGCACAGTATCAAATGCTTTAGAGAAATCTAAATATATAACATCCAATGTCTCACTCTGATCCAGTCTAGAACTAACTTCCTCATAGAAGCTGATGAGATTAGTTTGACAGGACCGATCCTTCATAAACCCATGTTGGAACGTCGTTTTACATTTATTTTCAGTGAGATACTCCAGGATAGCATCTCTGATCAAACCTTCAAACATTTTACCTACAACAGAGGTTAAGCTTCCTGGCCTATAGTTTCCAGGATCACTTTTTGACCCCTTTTTGATTATTGGCGCCACATTTGCTATGCGCCAATCCTTTGGGACATACCCTGTTATTATACAGTCCATAAATATTTAGAATAGGGCCCTATCTATGACATTACTTAACTCCCTTAGGACACGGGGGTGTATATCATCAGGACCTTGTGATTTGTCTATTTTAATCTTCTTAAGACGAAGCTGCACTTCTTCCTGGGTTAGGCAAGAAACATTTAAGAAACACAAATGTTACACTCAAAGCAACTAATGCGCAGCCACATACTTGCTTGTACCATGCGTGCACTTCGCACCAGGTTTTAAGTGATACACTACAGACCTGAGGCACACATGTCCTGCACAGCTACCTCCATGCAAGCGTAACATTTATACATAACAAGATCTTATAAGGGGTAGCATGTACCGTGCAATGGCCAAAGTGGCTTATATGTAATTTATATAAAAGCATAAAGACTGTCATAGATTATATCATACATTGTGTTGTATATTCAAGTACAATCTGTAACAATGTTACTCAGATTCGATAAGGTCTCATATTGTGTGACATATATATCATGTCAAATAACAATAAAAAAGCTTTGCATAATTTGTCGCAAAGAGAATACAATATATATCTGCAAAATGCCGGTGCTATCCCTTAAAAATACAAAAAAAAAAATACTGTATGTACACCTCTAATGGTGATATATACATAAGTTTACTAATTATTTACTAACATAAAATTTGTACCCATTGTAAGAGACCAAGGGATAGAGTGGTCGATGGGAGATATGTGTCACCCGGGTGGCTGGCCTTGGTGATGTGAAAAACCCTTTAGTTTGTAGCCAGCAATGTTATGTTACTGAGCTGCTTTATTGTTGTGGTAGTTCGGGCCGGGTTTTTCATGGAGCGACCAGAGAGCCTGGGTGGGAAAGGTCGCTCCCACACTCCAGGCCGGGCCTTACCAGGTGGATAAGAGGCAGCTGACACAGCTCAGTGTGGAACGCTGAGAAAGCTGGAGGCTTTATAGAGCTGTGCAGACAACAAGCTGCCAAGTGATGCTGTGGAATCTGTGCCACTGACCTGGTGAGGCTGTTCCATAGTTTCATAGTTTGTAAGGCCGAAAAAAGACGAGACGTCCATCAAGTTCAGCCTGTTGTGTTAAGGTGTTGATCCAGAGGAAAGCAAAAAACCCCAATGAGGTAGAAGTCAATTGTCCTCATTTTAGGGAAAAAGTCCTTCCTGACTCCAACCTGGCAATCGGAAAAATCCCTGGATCAATGACCCCCCTCCAGAATCCTAGACACTATAACCTGTTATATTATTACGCTCCAGAAATGCATCCAAACCATTTTTGAACTCTGTCAGTGAATTCACCATGACAATTTCCTCTGGCAGAGAGTTCCACAGTCTCACTGCTCTTACAGTAAAGAATCCCTTTCTATGTTTATGTAGAAACTTTCGTTCCTCAAGACGGAGAGGATGCCCCCTTGTTCTAGATACTGCCCTGGGTATAAATAAATCTTGGGAGAGATCTCTATATTGACCTTTGATGTATTTAAACATATTTATTATGTCCCCCCGAAGCCGTCTTTTCTCTAAACTAAATAACCCCAATCTTGCTAATCTTTCTGGGTATTATTTTTGTTGCCCGCCTTTGTACCTGTTCAAGCTCTACAATGTCTTTCCTGTGCACTGGTGCCCAAAACTGTACACAATATTCCATGTGTGGTCTAACTAGTGACTTGTATAATGGGAGAATAATGTTCTCATCATGTGCCTCTATGCCACTTTTAATACACCCCATGATCCTATTTGCCTTGGCAGCTGCTGCCTGATACTGGCTGCTACAATTAAGTTTACTATCCACCAGGATTCCTAAGTCCTTCTCCATGTCACTTTTACCCATCGTTTTTCTGTTTAACATGTAATCATGTAATGGATTTTTCCTCCTCATGTGCATAACCTTGCATTTATCTGTGTTAAACCTCATCAGCCATTTTCCCGATATTCTACTATGTAATCCCTGTGTAAGATCATTAATGAAAATGTTGAAGAGGATAGGGCCCAATACTGACCCTTGTGGTATCCCACTAGTAACAACAATCCAGATTGAGTATGTACCGTTAATTACTACCCTTTGTTTTCTATCAGTGAGCTAGTTGCTTACCCACTTGCACACATTTTCCCCCAGTCCAAGCATTCTCATTTTATTTACCAACCTTTTATGTGGCACCGTATCAAATGCTTTAGAAAAATCTAGATATATGACATCCAGTGCCTCACCCCGATCCAGTCTAGCACTGACTTCCTGATAGAAGCTGATGAGATTAGTCTGACAGGACCGATCCTTCATAAACCCATGCTAGAACGGCGGTATACATTTATTTTCATTGAGATAGTCCAGGATAGCATCTCTGAGTAAACCTTCAAACATTTTACCTACAACAGAGGTCAAACTTACCGGCCTATAGTTTCCTGGATCACTTTTTGACCCCTTTTTGAATATTGGCACCAACATTTGCTATGCGCCAATCCTTTGGGACATACCCCGTTATAGACAGTTCAAAAATATTAAGAATAGGGGGCCTATCTATGACATCACTTAACTCCCTTAGGACACGTTGGTGTATGCCATCTGGACCTGGGGATTTGTCTATTTTAATCTTCTTAAGACGGAGCTGCACTTCTTCCTGGGTTAGACAAGAAACTTTTAAGTTGGAGTTTACCACATCCCTCTGTTCAACAGGAAGCTCATCCTCCTCGGTAAATACAGTGGAGAAAAAAGTGTTTAATAGTTTGCTTTTTTCTCATCGCCCTCTATAGTCTCTCCCTCTGTACTTTTCAAAGGGCCAACATTTCTGTTTTAATCTTTTTACTATTTATATAGTTAAAAAATATTTTGGGGTTAGTTTTACTTTCTATAGCGATATGTCTTTCCGTCTCCAGACTTGCTTCTTTTATCTTTATTTTACACACTTTATTTTTTTTCCTATAGCTTGTTAGCGCCTCTTCACTATCCTCCTGTTTTAGTAGCTGAAACGCTTTCTTTTTGTTTTTTATTGCCTCTTTTACATCCCTATTGATCCACATTGGGTTTTTCCTGTTTCTAATTATTTTATTACCATAAGGTATGTACCTCTCACAGTGGTAGCCTAGGATGTTTTTAAAAATATCCCATTTATTATTAGTTCTGCCATATTTAAACACATTGTCCCAGTCAATACGGTTTAGGACCTCACTAAACAGAATAAAATTAGCCTTCCTAAAATTCAGTGTTTTTGTGGCTCCTTGACAAAAAGCTCTATTGAAGGATAAACGGAAATTTATTATATTATGGACACTATTTCCTAGGTGCCCCTCAACCTGAACCTTTGTTACTCTGTCAGGTCTATTAGTCAATATTAAGTCTAGAAGGGCCTTTTCTCTAGTCGGTTCTTGCACCATTTGGCAAAGGTAATTATCATTAGTTATTGACAAAAACCTGTTTCCTTTATGAGAGCTACAGGTTTCAGATTCCCAATTGATGTCTGGATAGTTAAAGTCGCCCATAATAATAACCTCATGATTTACATTTTCTGTTATTCCTGAAGAAAGGACTGTGTTTGAACTGGTTCTGTTCACAAGCTGAAGTAAGCATGTTCTGTTGTTATTGTCCAAGAGACAATAAATGTCTGTTTATGTTTGCACCTCAAAACCTGTGTCTGCACTTACCGTGACTACCACTGAGCTGAAAACCCCTAAACCATGTAAAGGTAAACTGTACATCATCATATAATTATACCTATTAATAATTACCATCAGGGGCATATTAACCCAGAATTAATAAATCTGCATTAGTAAGTGCGAAACATTGATAAGGAACGCATGTCAAAATAATTATATACAGGTAAGTATAGGGAAGTACAGCAGAATCAAATGGACAAGTATGACATGATGACACCAAACCACCGCCTCTGCCAAAGTACTCCCACATAAGTATACACATAGATATAAACAGGCAGAAACGGGTTCCCAGGTAAGTAAGTCAAAAGATGCTTTGATAAATGATGATATCAAATCACTATGGTTGCTACTACATTCCATTAACTTATATGGGGGATTCCACTACTACAGTATTTAGAGGCCATTGAAACAGGTTTCATTTCTAGGTCAGAGTTTGAGTTCCTCCTCCATTGACATCCCTCTATTTCTAAATTGTATTGCCTACCAAAAGTCCACAAAGGATTTAGTCCACTCAATGGAAGTCCAATTGTCTCAGGGGTGGATAATGTGACACAGAACGTAGGTATCTTCCTTGGTTTGGTGTTGTGTCCGTTTGTTACATCCTTACCTTCATACACAAAGGATACAACGGACTATTAAAACTGGACGGTATCAGTTAGGGACCCCCAGAACAGTTAAACAGGACAGGGAAAACAGACTGTGAGCCCTGTCAGAAGTAAAGGTGTAGTGATTCAGCGATCCAATATATCCAAAAGGTATGAATAAAAAACTTCCTTTATTAAGTATCCATTAAAAGCAAAATGGCAAACAAAAAGCACAGGCAAAGGACATGCTGCCGACGCGTTTCGGGGTAACTCCCTTACTCATGGCATAAAAAACATGGCGAACTAACACAATATATGGCCATGTGAAGAATCTCATATCACACTCACCTGCTGAAAAACCAAACGCCATAGACGCCAGTCAGGGTGCTCACCTGTCCGCCCTGGAAGCGCCCGGCACAGAAACAGCAATGTGCCGCACGATCACGTGATCGGAACCAGCCAACACCTGAGCGCATGCGCAATATGCACCCAGCAGCTGCCGGTAAGAGCTGATACACATCGCAGTAGCCCAAATGCCCAGCGCACCGGAATGGGCAGCAAGCACTAGAATGACCACCGTGACGCGACTGCAGGAAAAGTGTGTAATATAAAATACAAAATAAGAACAAACAGTGCCCTGCATCTAGATCCTAGTTAAATATTGACATAGATAGATTATCCTTACTACAATAAAATGTAAACACCTCAGAAAAAACCTACTTGCAAAAAAGAAACTCAGTATATATACACCACAATACAAATATTGATACCACAAAGAAAGAAAGGGGGGACCTCAATAGTGATACATAATTTCGTTCTTAATATTAAAACCATTAGGTGAAATAGTGTTTAAGGTGGTCATCCAAAAGGCCTCCCTATCACGCAGGAGATGATAAATATTCCCCCCTCTTCTTGGTAATAGAACTTTCTCAATTGCAAAAGCTTTGAAAAATTTGACATTGGAATTGTGTTGATTACTGATGAGTGATTGTGTCAACTATCGTTATCGAGTCAATAGTCGATATCGTCAATTATCATGCCAATAGTCGATAGTCGATAACAGATTATCGCCGATGACCATTAAAGTCTATGGGAGAGGAACAACAGCTTCATTCTTACACCCAAACAGGGGTGGAGAAGCTGGAATTAACATGCACAACAGTAAACTGGATACGTGCTACATCTTAGACAAGACAATTAGGCAACAAGAGTCTCAGAAAAAAACTGACAGACTATTCACTATCCCTGTCTTGTACCACAGCATGACCCTTAAACCTGCATGACCCACAAATTTTAAAAGTGCCAAAAGGGCAGTATTATTTGAACCATCATTTTACTTAAGAACATGACATCTTGCCAGCATAAACCCTTAAACCTATCTGACCCACAGATTAAAAAGTGCGGGAAAAAGGAGTCTTTGAACCATCATTTTAGTTGAACTGGACATTTAGTTGAACTGTCCTGTACCACAGCATGACCCTCAAACCTGCATGACCCACAAATTAAAAAGTGCCGGAAAAAGGAGTCTTTGAACCACCATTTTAAGTTGAACTGGACATTGACTATGCCTGCCCCTGGACTGCAGCATGACCCTCAAATCTGTCTGAACCCACAGAATTAAAAATTGCCAGAAAAAAGTAGTCTTTGAAGAAAATATTTTAGTGAACTGGACTTTGACTATCCATATCCTGTAAACGCAGCAGACCCAAAAACCCCACACAGGTGCCCTTATGGACCATCAGCATAAAATTTTGCAATAAGAAATAAACTATATTAAAAACAACTAGTTTTCCAATACTGCTGCAGCTAGAGGTACTTGCCATTCTACTGGTGACAATGTTCCACCGTGACATTAGAATGTGAAGCAAACAAAACAAAATGTCCCCAGTAGGTCAACGAGGCCTGTCTGAAAATCCTGCATTCTACTGTCAAGCGGGTTGAAGGAAAATTACTGATCAAGCAGGTGAGGCTGTAAACGTGGGAATCACGCAGGTTCACTAAGAGGCCAAAGTTACAGTGGGTGCGGTGAGAGCCAGGGCTGGTGTTCGTCATCTATTAAAACGCAGGTTCCGCTAGACGGGCCGGAGGTACAGTGGGTGCGGTGAGAGCCAGGGCTGGCGTCCGTCATCTATTAACACGGCAAAAATGCCCTTGTGACGCAGCAACGAAAACAGTCATGCTGAAGCAGAGTGCGGAAGCGGAAGTGTGAGCTAAGACCTTTAACCCTTTGGTCACTGTTGACAATTGTGAAGAACAAATGTCTGTTAGAAACCCCTTTTTTATAATAGGCCCCTGTACAATAGCTGTATTTCACAGCAACTTTGCCCCCAAAAATTAAAAAACATGCCCCTTTTGGGCCACTCTTAACAATTGTGAAGAACAAATGTCTGTTAGAAAACACATTTTTTAAAATAGGACCTATAGTATAGCTGTATTTCACAGCAGCATGACCCAAAAAAATTATAAAAAGGGACTTCTCAGCGACTGTTTAAAATTGGTGAGCAGAAAATGCCACTTAGAAGCCACATTTCTGTTTCGAAAAGGACCTTGATTATAGCTGTATCTCACAGCACTATGACCCCAAACCATTGACGTTGCGAAAAATTTTAATGAAGAAGTGAGTAAATGGAATATGGTTTTTTCATGAAACCGTGTACAATTGGTATCTTTTACAGTCTCCTCACCGCAAAACCAGCAAAATGACCTTTTGGGAAAAAGGTCAGTAGGAAATGATCATTTAAAAAATATTTTTTTAAGAGGACCATTTCTTTTTGAAGCGGAATGTAAAGTAGACCAGCAACTAATCGATGACCTCGGCAATTGGGGCCACAACATCATCAGAGATCCACGCCTGATTCATCTTGATGAAAGTCAAACGATCCACATTATCAGTGAAAAGCCGGATGCGTTGGGCGTTAATGACTCCTCCAGCTGTGCTGAAGGACCGCTCAGATATGACGCGGCTGCTGGGCAGACAACACCTCTATGGCATGACGAGCAAGCTCGGCTATTCAAACCATTTTGGATACCCAGAAGTCGATTGGGTCCGAACATATCCAAAAACATCGGTGTTTAGATGCAGATAGTCATGCACCATGATCTTAAGCCGGTCTCTGTGTGTTTTTATGTGTTCCCCCATTACATGCGTTGTAAGGTGGTAAGTAAGGATTGCCAGAGGTCACCCATTAGGCTCCCGCACAATGCTTTGCTGCTGCTGCCCGCACGGCTACTTGGAACTCTACTGCTGTCACGGTGCTGACGTTGTTCCACCGTGACATTTTAAGAACGTGAAGCAGACGCAACAGATGTCTCCAATTTATCAATTTACACGGTCTCCAATTCCTGCATTTTACTCTCTATTTGGGTGGGTGGAAGGAAAGTGCTGAGTATTTGCTTTGGGACCAGGGGTCGAGGAGGGTGGCCACCCAGTAACTGTTGTTCAGTTTGATGGCCTTAATGCGAGGATCATGTTGGAGGAAATGGAGAATCCAAGCACTCATGTGAGACATGGAGCCTTGATTTCCCAAGCCTCTGGTCGATGGCACTAGCAAACTGATCTTTTTTTATCTTCCTCCTCCGCCTCAAATCCTGCTAACCTCTTTTCCCAGGCAGGGACATTGGTAACGTCGGTGTCCAGGAATACATCATCCTCCGCTTCCTCCGCCTCAGCTTCAACACAGCCCTGACTTGCCTCAGATACTGTATCCTGAGAGCTGAGGCGCCGCCTTGCACCAGCCCTGGATCCCGAACCACTGCCTAATAAAGACCGATAAAGTTGTGAAACTGTCGGGCCTTGTGGATTCGACAGAGATAAAGGCTCCGTGTCCGCATCTGTGTCCGTCTCCTCTTCCGTTGCTGGTGGGACCTGCTGTTTCAGAGTGTCCAACGATCGTTCCAGAACTAAGATCACCACAATGCTCATGCTGACAAGGGCATTGTCCGCACTGACCATTTTGGTGGCCTCTTCAAAACTGGCGTGGATGGTGCAGAGCTCTTTCACCTGCCTCCACTCTCGGTAGCTCAACACCCTGAGGTCCGCACCGCTGCTTGTCAGGCCTTGTGTCACTTCGTACTGCGTAATGACATTGCGCTGCTGCCACAATCGCTGGAGCATGTGGAGGGTGGAATTCCAGCGTGTTGCCACGTCAACAATGAGACGGTTAACGGGGAGGCCGAGCTGACGCTGTAACGCCGCCAGCCGGGACGAAGCAGGGTGTGAACGGCGGAAGTGTGAGCTCAGACCTCGAGCCTTCCTCAGCTGGCAGTCCAGACCCGAGTAGCACTTTAGAAATTTCTGGACGACAAGGTTCATGACGTGTGCCAGGCAAGGGATGTGCTCCAGCTTACCGATCTTAAGGGCGGCCAGGAGATTTCGACCGTTATCGCACACCACCTTGCCTGGCACAAGGTTCTTGTCACCCAGCCAGCGCTCGGTCTCGTTGCGAGGAGCCGTCCACAGCTCCTGACCTGTGTGTTGACGGTCTCCAAGACAGATTAATTTCAACACTGCTTGTTTTCTCTGGGCATGTGATGCTACCAGTGGACCTTGGGGAAAGAACCCTGCACCATCCCTGCGGTTTTGAAGAGCGTGCGCTGAACCTGAGAGCCACCGTCACCACCAGAGACATCCACCCAGCTCACCCAGTGAGCTGTCACAGAGATATAGCGGCCTTGGTCGTGCTTATTAGTTCATGTATCAGTGGTCAGATGGACTTTGCCGGACACAGATGCAGACAACGTGCTTGAAATTTTAGATGACACGTGGCTGGCCAGGACAGGGACGGCTTTTCTGGAAAAGAAATGCCTGCTCGGCATCTGGTATTGGAGGCAGGCAAGGGCCCAAGACGTGGCGGAACCCATCCTTGTCCACCAGATGGACAAGCAACATTTCCAAGGCCAAAAGCCTGGCAATGCCGACATTCAGGCTTTTGGTTTTGGGATGGCTTGGGTTAAAGTGTTTCTTCTGCTCCCAAACCTGGTAGACAGAAGGCTGGCTGCTAGACTGGCCGCTGTACAGCGTGCAGGTCAAACTGGTGGAAGGAGAAGGGGTAGGATAGGTCTCTGGCGGTGGTGGTGGTTCTCAGGCGACGTTGGAGGCTGAAGCGGAGGCTGATCCTTGCTCATGACACTGAGAGACATGGGCAGCTGAGGAACGCTTGGTCGTGGTAGAGGAGGAGGCGGAGACAGAGGGTGTGACAGTGGTTGGAAGCCCGGGATCAGTGTGGCCTTTTTGGCCAAGTGTACCCTCCATTTCAACTCATGCATTCACTGCATGTGACTAGACATGTTGGTGGTGGTTAAACACCTAAGATTCTTCCCTCTACTAATGCGTTTACGGCAAAGGTGGCATATGACATCGTTGGGTGAATCATAGGCTTGATCGAAAAAGGCCCAGGCTTGAGAGGTCCTGGACCTTTTCGACGGCAATAAGCGAGGAGCGGTGTTTCCGCTGATCATGGCTGGCGGAATAATCTCAGCGTCTTGTGCGGCTGCCCTCTCCCTTTTTGAGGCGGGACCCATACTGACATTACCCCATCGTCTTCCTCCTCGTCCAGTGATGAAGAGCTCGCAAGCAAATTCTGCTGAAAAGACCACGTTAGATCCGCAATGTCGTCATCATCATCAACACAGGTGACATCCTCTTTGGCCTCTTGATCTTTTGAAATGCCTTCTCACCCCAACTGCATTTTGTCATCAAAGAGGTCTTCAGAAAATTGATTATCCACAGTGGTGGGTACATGAGTTGACATTTGGGCTGCCTTTGCTTCATGTTGGATGGATACTGACGATGATGATGATGACATTTGTGCCGGTGACTGGGAGGACGAGGAGGTAAGACTGCTGGATGCAGGTTGCAATAACCACTGAAGAACAGTTTGGCGACACTGTTCGTTACTGAGATTCACAGGGCACCGACCCAGCGATGACAGGCCTGACGGTCCCGTATTCAGATATTACCGCTATTACAAATGAGTGAGAACATACATTTATGGGTCACAAAATTGGGAAGTGCTCCCTGTTTCCCTACAGTCCATCAACATGCATGCAATAATATGCTGAGACCCAATAGTATTAAACTCTGTGAAATTTTCTTTTATTTCATATATTCCATCGCCATACTATTTCAGTTTTACCCGGCTTAGTTTAAAAATAGGTTACAGCAGTAGCAGTCATAGTATGTCTCACAAACAAATAAGGGAAAAAACCTTCAACGAGCGCTCAGCGGCGTCCCATAGATAGGAGAAGCTTAGACAGCCGGACCGAACGCTGCACTTATGCAACGTTTCAGGGGATTCTGCCCCCTTTCTTGCTTAAGAAAGGGGGAAAAAAATTGATGCTATTTGATTACCAATAGTGGCTGAACGCTTCGCCACAACACGACATCCTTATAGTTTCATAGTTTGTAAGGCTAAAAAAAGACACGTCGCCCCACTAGTTCTGCCTTTAGTGCTAAGGTGTTTATCCAGAGGAAGGCAAAAACCCCCAATGAGGTAGAAGACACTTGTACTCATTTTAGGGAAAAATTCATTACTGACTCCAACTGGCAATCAAAAAATCCCTGGATAAATGACCCCTCTCCTGAATCCTAGTCACTATAACTTGTTATATTATTACGCTCCAGAAATGTATCCAAACCCTTTTGAACTCGGTTATTGAATTCACCATGAAAAAGTCCCTCTGGCAGAGAATTCATAGTCTACTGCTCTTCTACAGTAAAGAATCCCTTTCTAATTTTTTTTGTAGAAACTTTCGTTCCTCAAGACGTAAAGGATCCCCCTTGTTCTAGATACAGCCCTGTGTATAAATAAATCTTGGGAGAGATCTCTATATTGACCTTTGATGTTATTTAACATATTTATTATGTCCCCCCGAAGGCCTTCTTTTCCTAAACTAAATAACCCTAATCTTGCCAAACTTTCTGTGTACTGTAGTCCACCCAGTCCTTTATTATTTTTGTTGCCCGCCTTTGTATCTGTTTCAAGCTCTACAATGTCTTTCCTGTTTCACTGGTGCCCAATAACTGTACACATATTTTCCATGTGTGGTCTAACCAGTGACTTGTATAATGGGAGAATAATGTTCTCATCATGTGCATCTATGCCCCTTTTAATGGGACCCCATGATCCTATTTGCTTTGGTGCTGCTGGGCCCGACACTGGCTGCTACAATTAAGTTTACTGTTCACCAGGGATTCCCAAGTCCTTCTCCATGTCACTTTTACCCAGTGTTTTTACATTAAACATGTAATCATTAATGGATTTCTCTTCCCCATGTGCATAAAACCTTGCATTTATCATGTTAAACCTCATCTGCCATTTTTCCCTGCCCAGGCCTCCAACTTTCCAGATCCCTTTGTAATAACAATTTTCCTCTATTGTGTTGATTACTTTACCCGAGCTTAGTATCGTCTGCAAAGATCGATATTCTACTGTGTATTCCCTGTGTAAGATCATTAAAAGAAAATGTTTAAAAAGGATAGGGCCCAATACTGACCCTTGTGGTTTCCCCACTAGTAACAGCGATCCCGTCAGAGTATGAACCCTTAATTACTACCCTTTGTTTTCTAATCATGAGCCAGTTACTTACCCACTGCAAAAACATTTTCCCCCAGTCCAAGCATTCTCATTTTATTTTCCAAGCTTTTTTGTGGCACCCTATCAAATGCTTTTAAAAAATCTAGATATATACATCCATGCCCCAACCCCCCATCCATCTACACTGACTTCCCCTAAAGCGATGGATTAGACTGACAGGGGCCGATCCTTCATGAACCCCCTGCTGGAACGGGGTTATAATTTATTTTCAGTGAGAACCCAGGGTAGATCTCTGAGAAAACCTTCAAAAAATTTTTCCTACAACAAGGGTTTAAACTTACTGGCCATAGTTTCCTGGGTCACTTTTTACCCCCCTTTTTTAATATTGCACCCCCATTTCTAGCGCAAACCTTTGGGACAAAACCCGTTGAGAAGGACGGGGTTTAAAACGCCTGTGGCCCCCCCCTTTCTGCCCGTGGCCCCCTAACTGCCGTGGCCCCCTATACTGCCGTGGCCCCCTATATACTGCCCGGGCCCCCTATACTGCCTGTGGCCCTATACTGCCTGTGGCCCCCCATTTTACTGCCTGTTTGGGCCCCCAAACCCTTGGCCCCCCAACGCCTGTTTCCCCCCCCCATACTGCCTGTCCCCCTTTTACTGCCTTGGGCCCCTAAAACCGCCTGTGGCCCCCTATCCTGCCTGTGGCCCCATATACCTGCCTGTGGTCCCATATACCGCCTGTGGCCCCATATATACTGCCTGTGGCTCCATATATACTGCCTGTGGCTCCATATGTACTGCCTGTGGCCCAATATATACTGCCTGTGGCCCCATATGTACTGCCTGTGGCCCCATATGTACTGCCTGTGGCCCACATTTTATACTGCCCTTGAGCCCCAAATCCAGCTGTGGCCCATATACATGCCTGTGGCCCTATATACTGCCTGTGCGCCCCATATACTGTCTGGTGGCCCCAATATGTACTGCCTGTGGCCCCATTATATACTGCCTGTTGGGCCCCGTATATACTGCACTTGCTCCATATACGTGTGGCCCCTATATGCTGCTGTGGAAACATATACTGCCTGTGCTCCATATATACTGCTGTGGCCCCCCCCCAAAAATATTCTGCCTGTGGCCCCATATTAACTGCCTGTGGCCCCATATATTGTGCCTGTGGCCACATATATACATGCCTGTGGCCCCATATACTGCCTGAGGCCCCATATTATACTGTGTGGCCCCCAAATACTGACTGTGCCCTACTATACCTGCCTGTGGCCCCATACACTTGTCCTGTGGCCCCATATATACTGACTGTGGCCCCATATACCTGCCTGTGGCACCCTATACCTTCCTGTGCCCTAGTATACCTACCTGTGGACCTATATTCCTGTCTGAGCCCTTTGTAACTGCATCTGTGCCGCCTATATACCGCCTCGTGCCCTATATACCTGCCTCAGTGCCCCTATATCTATATAACGTGCTTGAGAGTGCCTCTATATTAAATACTGCCGAGCGTGCCCCTATATCTATATACCTGCCTGATAGTGACCCTATATCTATATACTACCTGAGAGTGATCCTATATCTATATACTGCTTGATAGTGAATTCTATATCTAGTATACCTGCCTAGGTGACCCTATATTTATATACCTGTTGACAGTGACTCTATATCTACTATACCTGCATGACAGTGGGAACACATATCTTATATACCTGCCTGACATTGACCCTATAACTTTACACTCACCGGCCACTTTATTAGGTACAACTGTCAACTGCTCGTTTACCACTTAATTCTAACAGCAATCACATGGCGGCAATCAGTGCATTTAGGATGAGACATGGTCAAGACAATCTCCTGCATTTCAAACGAGCTCAGTATGGGGAAGAAAGGTGATTTAGTGCCTTTAAAACGTGGCATGGTTGTTGGTCCAAAAGGGGCTGGTTGAGTATTTCAAAACTGCTGACCCCGGGGATTTTCACGACAACCACTTAGGTTTTACAGAGAAGGTCCCAAAAAAAAAAAAAACATCCAGTGGGGGCAGTCCGGGGGCGGGAAACTTTTTGATGCCAGGGTCAAAGAAAGGGCAATTTCGAGCTGATAAAAAGGCAACAGTGACTCAAATAGCCCCCCGTTACAAAAAGGGTGGGCAGAAGGACATTTTGAACGCACAGTAGGGCCCAACTTTGAGGCAAGGGGCTCAGCAGCAAAACCACACCGGGTGCCACCCCTTTTCAGAAAAGAACAGGAAACTGAAGCTCCAATTTGCCCAACCACAAAATTTGGGGACATAGAAGTTTGGAAAAACGTTCCCCGGGTCTGTGAGTCTCGATTTTGCGCGACATTCGGAGGGTGGGTCAGAAATTGGCTCAAAACATGAAAGCATGGATCCATCCTGCCTTGTATAAAACGGTTCAGCTGGTGGGGGGGTTCATGGTGTGGGAATATTTTTTTGGCACTTTTTGGGGCCCCTTTTGGTCCAATTGAGCATCTTTGCAACGCCAAGCCCCTGATATTGTTGCTGACCATGCCATCCCTTTATGACCCAATGAAACCCAACATCGAGGGCTCTTTCAGCAAAAAAGCCCCCAATGTCATAAAGCTGGAATTCTCAACGGTTTTCTTAACAGGACAATGATTCACTGACTCAAAGGCCTCCCATCACCAGATCCAACCCAATGGCATTTTTGGGATGTGGGGGAACGGAGTTCGCATCATGGATGTGCACCCGACAAATCTGCGGAACTGTGTGTGCCATCAGTCAATAGGGGCCAAAATCTAAACCTCCGTCATGTTTTTTCTTTATTTTCGATGCACCCATACTATTGATCCTTGGCTAACGAAAATAAAGAAATAACATGTTTTAGGGGAATTAATATTTTTTTTTTGTTACCCCCATATTCGGGTTCCTTTTTTTATTCAATCGGACCTTTTTAGTTTTATAAAGTGATTTTGGCCATAAAACAGTTTGATTTCAGTTGCATTACAAAAAACCCCTAGGAGCGCGCTCGCCTCCCATTTGGGCCAAATTCGGGGCTCTTTAAATTAGCCAATCACAGAGCCGCTCAAATTTCTTTTCCCCCCAGAAAATCTAGAAAATAGCTTTCGCTCTGATTGGGTAAGCTGGACGAGCCCCCCCCCCCCCCCCGCTTCAACCAATCAGCTCGTTTCTGCCTTTTTACTGTATTTTGAACTGCCCCGCCTTTAAATATATTGGCCCATTTTCCCCCAAAGGCAGAATGGGTTTTGTCCCCTTTTCTGTTTGGCAAACTTCTCCATAGGCTAAAAGGGGGACTTTGTGCCCATTCTGTTTGGGCCGAGCTAGGGGGCCCCCCCGCTAGCTCACCAATCAGCTTTTTTACCCTTTTACTGTTTTTTTGAACGTCCCCCCGTGGTTTCTGATTGGCCCCCAAACTCCCCATGGGCTAGAAGGGGGCTTTGTCCTCCTTTTGATTGGTCAAAATTCTCCATAGGCTAGAATGGGATTTTGTCGCTCCTTTTGATTGGCCGGTTTATGCCGACCAATGAGAATAGGTTTCAGGATTTAAAATACTGTATTTCCCGGGCAATTTTCCAATATCATATTTTTTGATATTGTCCCGTTCTGGGTTTTGGGGAAAGTGATTTTTATTTTTTAAGAAGTTTTTTTTTGTACATTCACTTTTTTTGAACTGTTTTCCGCCTTTATAAAGGCATTTTTTGGGGAATCACACTCCTGCTGCACGGAGCGGAGCCCCGAGACTTCTGTCCATCTTCGATTGTTTCTCGATGCCCCCACCCTGCTTCACTTCCCTGGACGGGGAAATTTAGCCCCAAAAAATGTAAAACCCCTTTTAAAAGGGATTTTTGCTTCATACTCCGCACCGACATCTGGAATGATTTCTCGCCCTCCAGCCTGCTCGCATCGAAAGATTCTCGGCCGCCCCGCATTGCGCCCAATCCCCCCACTGACCCCCCCACATGGCGAGGGCCGGGGACTTTTAAAACCCGATGTTGAGTGCACTTTCCCCGGACGGCGAAGCATAGGCCAGCGCCCACAGCGCCCATGTCCCCCTTCGCCTCTACGCGGCGAGGCGCGGGGGACTTTAAAATGATATTATGACGCCGCCCGGGCCCCGACATAAATCGGCGCAGATTCCCCGGGAAAAATGGCGGAAAACGGCGCCTCGACCCCCCGGGGTTCTACATGTGGGGCCCCAAAAACTTAAATCCTCACATTTCCCCGCAAATCCTTAAATTTTAGGTATAGCATCCCCCCAGTTAGGTAATAAGGCACTGAACGTATTTGGGGCCACAGAGTATAGGGGCCCAGCAGATATATAGGGCCAGGCAGGGAATAGGGGTCACAGGGAGGTATAGGGGCCCCAGGGAGGGATATGGGCCACAGGGAGTATATAGGGGGCCAGGCAACAGAATGGGGCCACAGGCAGGTATATAGGGGCACTGAGGGAGTATATGGGGCCCAGCCAGTAATGGGGGCACTGGGAGTAATTTTGGGGCCAAAAGAAGGTTAAAAAGGGGCATGAGGGAGAATATAGGGGCAGAGGGAGAATTTGGGTCACTGAGCAGTATATGGGGCCACAGGAGGGATATGGGACACAGGGTATATGGGGGCCACAGGCAGGTATAAAGGGACACAGGCAGTATATGGGGTCCACAGGGCAGGTATATAGGTGCACATGCACCATATTGTGGGCCACAGCAGGCATATGGTGGCCACAGTCAGGCGGTATGGGGCCACATGTCGGCATATGGGGGCCCACAGGCAGGTATATGGGGCCACACAGGCAGGGATACTGGGAGCCACCGGCAGGGATATGGGGCCATAGGCAGGGATATGGTGCCACAGGCAGAATATGTGGGCCACGCCATGAAAGGGGGCCACAGAGAGAGGGGGGCCTACTGACAGGCATTATATGGGCACAGACAGGGATAGGGGGCACAGGCAGTATATGGGGGAAACGGGCAGTATATGGGGCACAGGCAGGATATAGGGGCACAGGCCGGTATATAGGGGCACAGTCAGAATATGGGGAGCCACAGGCAGGTATCATAGGGGCACATGCAGGTATAGTGGGCCACAGGCAGGTATAAAGGGGCACAGCATATTTTGGTGCCACAGGCAGTATATGGGGGCCCACAGGCAGGGATATGGGTGCCACAGGGGCCCCCCCAAAAAGGGGGGCCCATTTATAGGGGCACAGGTAGGGAAAAGGGGCCACATGCAGGCATTTATAGGGGCACATAGCAGTATAAGGGGGCCCACAGGCAGTATATTGGGGCCACAGGACAGGCATTATAGGGGGGCACAGCAGTATATGGGGCCACAGGCAGTATAATAGGGGCACTGAGGCAGTAAACGCTATAGAAAATAACAACATTCAACTCACCTTAACTCCCCCGGCGAGCGCGCTCACGTCGCTCTCACCCGCGCTCCTCCGGCAAGTTCCTCGGCTGCACGGCCTATGATGCGCTGTGCGCCCGATTGACAGCAAGCGCGTGATACGTGATGTCATCGCGACGATGCCCGTGGCAGAGGCGCACGGGGCCGCCGGGTCCTCAGCGCTGTGAGGACCCGGCGGCCCCGCTGTGCCGGACCTGCGGGTCCGACACTGTCTGACTGGGCAGGGAGCGCTTCGCTCTCTGCTTCCGCAGAACCCGCAGCTGAGAGTGCGTCCTGCTACGCTCATCAGCTGAAGGTCCAGACGGTGCTGCAGGCCCAGGGCAGAGTGGCCTGGAGCCGGGAGACTCGGGGCACAGGGTGTTTTATTCGGGGCCCCGAGCCCCCGAATTAAACAGCCTAGCGACGCCCCCATGCTGTAGCAATGTGGGTCGCGTTCGGGTCCAGGGTCTGCAGGATGTAGATACTGGTCCTTTATAGGAGATTAGTTTGGGTGTCTTGGTTTTGGTAGTGGTTTTTTTTAGTAACAATCCTTAGACTGGTAGATTTGCTCCATGTGTAGGTGCATGTTTTGGTGACTGTTAGGGGTATAACTCTGTCATACGGAGGGAGCATTTTGAAAAATTAAATATGTCTTTTGGTGATTTTCATTGTGCAGTGACTGTGAGGCAGGTATATAGATATAGGGGTCACTCTATGTGTATATGCTGAAAATTAGTGACAGAACAGAAGGTTTTTTCTGTGTAAAAACACATCGCATATCAACAATGAGCGCGAAAAATGTCGTGTGAACCCCGCCCTAACCACTGAGCGAAAACACAAGGTCCCGGGCCCCGAGTTTTAGGGACCTAGCAACGCCCCTAGACAGGACCGATCCTTTCATGAACCCATGCTGGAACTGCGTTATACATTAATTTTCGTGAGATACTCCCAGGATAGCATCTCTGAGAAAACCTTCAAACATTTTACCTACAACAGAGGTTAAGCTTAATAGCTTTTCTTCAGGAGGAAGAAGTTGTCTCTGGGGCCATGTGTTGGAGGAAGCCCTGGAGATCTTCCTGCTTACGTGCTCCTTCAATATAGAGGTGTAGAAAGGGTTGGGTGCTGCCATAGGCCTAGGCTCTCAGGATTGAGCTATCGAGACCAGGTGTCTGGAACCATCAAGAACCTTGGTGTCTTCCCTTGGAGAGGAAGAAATGGTCTCTATGGTCCCATCAGATTGAGAAGGCAATGGAGGATCTTCCTGCTTACGTCCTTTGCTATAGGAGAAATATAGATGTTGGGCCCACACCATATGCCCAGGACTCCAGAAAGACTATAGACCCAAGTGTCTGGAACTATCAAGAACCTTGGGTGTCTTCACTTGGGGAGGAAGAAGTTGTCTCTCTAGTGCGTTCTGCTGTTGAAGGCATTAATACTTCATGTCACAGTGCTCGCCCACATAGAGGTATACAAATGGTCGGGCGCCGCCGTAGGCCTAAACTCCTTCAATTGAGCTCACCAGAACAGGTATGGGATCATTGTGAACCTTGGTAGCTCTTCCTCAGGATAAGAAATTGTTTTTCTAGTGTCAGCTGTTTGAGGAGCTCTTGCTCCTTCAGTGCCCCTTCCAAATAGAGGTGCAAAAGAGGTTGGGAGCCACCATAGACTTTCTGAATTCAGCTATCCAGAACAACTATATGGGATCATCAAGAACTTTGGTAGCTCTTCTTCAGGAGATAGACTAGAGGTTGTCTCTCTAGTGTCATCTGCTGGGGGAAGGAATGACGATCTTCCTGCTTCCGTGCCCTTTCCTTATAGAGGTGGGAGCCACTGTAGGCTGACCTAGACTCTCTAAATTGAGCTATCCAGAGCAGATATCTGGAACCATCAAGAACCTTGGTGTCTTCTCTGAGTAGGAATACATTTGCCTTCCAGTGTCTCTGATGGTGAAGGCAATGAAAGATCTTGCTGCTAACTGTCCCCTTCCCAAAAAGAGTAAGAAGGTGTTGGTGCCTCCCCAGGCCTGGACTCTCTATCCAGAGCAGGTATCTGGAACCATCAAGAACCTTGGTAAGTTGGATCGGTCCACATTGGTCACCTACCACACCCGAAATGCACAGTGTTTAGTTTCCACATTGCCATCGCCCCTGTGTCGGAGGAGGATGCAACATCCTGAGGGAGCTTGGGAAAGAGGGAGGGTTCCCCTTTAAGGTGATTTTGTGTCCTTTCTTGCCCTCTTTCTTTGTGGTCAGGTCTTCCTGGGAACCTGTGATGTCTCGGCCCAGGAAGAAGAGGAGGGAGATGATCTTCATTCATGGAAGTTTATAGATTGTGACTCTTTTAGTTCCGTATAATTACTCACCCGGACGGGCGACGAGGCCAGAATAGCACGACGCGGAAGACAAAGCTCGACTTGTGACAGAAATAACCCTCCCAGGAGCGGCGGCCGCTCTCATCCCCGGCCAGAAATGGAAATATAGTGCAAAAGGAGCGGAAACACCACCCAGGTGCCAGGACCGGGCGGACCAGGGGCACGAGCGGCAACAGCCGGTCCATATTAAAGGGGTACCCCATCCCCAAAGTGAGACTCTGGAGCTCTCGCAAAGAATCCTTTGTCAGATCCTTCCAATGCCCTCATATTGTGGCTGGTACTGGGGCATTGTGCGGTAACGGGGCCTTGTGGATGGTATTGGGGTATTATGGTTGATATTGGGGGCATTGTGGCTGGTCTGAGAACAATTGACCGGTATTGCATGCATAGTTCTTGTACTCTGGGGCATTGTGAACTGTGCAAAGAGGGCAAATGTGGATGGTATTGGGGCCATTGTACCTGGTACTGGAGGTACTGGGGCTGGTACAGGAGGTATTATGCCTGGTAGCAGGGGCATTGTACCCCATACTAGGGGCATTGTGGCTGACATTAGGGGCACTGTGATTGATACCAGGCCAGTGTGTCTTGTACTGGAGGCATTGTGGCTGATATTCATACCTCCCAAATTTTAGAGATTGCAAAGAGGGACACATCAGGTCACGCCCCTAGTCTCCAGCCCACACAAAGCACGCCACGGTAACATACCTGCAAATATTTTAGAACAGACATAGAAAGAGAGACATGAAATATTCAGTTTATTGTTATGTAATATACAGCGAGGATTCAATCAGATACTTTTTAAAGCGAGAGTCAGTTTATTGACACAAATCTATTACCCAAATGAAAAAGAGAGGACCCTTTTATAGATGCCGAAGAGGGACAAGGGTTAAAAATAGGGTCTGTCCCTCCAAAATAGGGACATTTGGGAGGTATGGGTATTGAGGGCATTGTGTCTTGTACTGGGGCACGGTTTCTGGTACTAGGGGCATTGAGTCTGGTATTGGGAGCATTATGACTGGTATTGAGGGCATTGTTTCTTGTACTGGGGACTTTGTGGCTAGTGCAGGGGGCTTTGTGGATGATAATAGAGGCATTGTAGATGGTATTGAGTTAATTGTGTCTTGTACTGGGGACATTGTGGCTGGTACTGGGAGCTTTATGACTAGTACTGGGGGTATTGGGGCTGGTACAGGAGGCATTATACCTGGTACCAGGGACATTGTATCCCTTTCTTGGGGCATTGTTTCTCATACTGGAGTCAGTGCTGTTGTACTAGGGGCAGGCCCGCCATACTGTGGGTACAGCCAGTACTCCTGTACCGGGCAAGGTGAAACAGGGGGGCACCGCGGCAAGCATGCCCCTCCTGTTTCAATAATCTTATCAGCCTGTACACCGGGCCGCCGCGGCACTGCTGTCGTCCGCAGGGGCCCGTCCGCTCAGTAGTGAGGAGGGGCCCGCGCACCGATCGCAGCAGTGACTGCTCTGAACGCACTTACATCTGCAGCGTCCTGTCACTCTTACACTTTAATTTTCTCCATCTCTCCACTGATCGGAAGTCGCCCCTCCCACTCTCTTCCGTGTGGGCGGGGCTTTCAGCGACTCCTGTCGGCAAAGGGAGGAGGGGCCGACTGCGATCAGAGGAGACGCTGGAAAAGGTGAGAGACGCTGCGCTGTCAGTACATAGCAGTCCTAGAATCAAGTGCCCCCCCCTCTCCTCACACGCTGGATAATGTGGGGCCCTCACTGAAGCCCCACTCTGCCCCACGACCCCCCCCCCCCCCACTCTAGGCCTGTGTGTGGGGGCATTGTGGGAGCTGTGTGTGGGGGCATTGTGTGTGTGTGTGGAGGCATTGTGTGTGTGTGGGCATTGTGTGTGTGTGTTTGTGTGTGTGGAGGCATTGTGTGTGTGTGTGTGTGGTGTGTGTGTGTGGGAGGCATTGTGGTGGTGTGGTGGATGCATTGTGTGTGTGTTTGTGTGGGAGGGCATTGTGTTGTGTGTGTGTGTGTGTGTGTGTGGAGGCATTGTGTGTGTGTGTGTGTGTGTGTGTGTGTGGAGGCATTGTGTGTGTGTGTGGAGGCATTGTGTGTGTGTGTGGAGGCATTGTGTGTGTGTGTGTGTGTGTGTGTGTGTGTGTGTGTGTGTGTGTGGAGGCATTGTGTGTGTGTGTGTGTGTGTGTGGAGGCATTGTGTGTGTGTGTGGAGGCATTGTGTGTGTGTGTGGAGGCATTGTGTGTGTGTGTGTGGAGGCATTGTGTGTGTGTGTGTGTGTGGAGGCATTGTGTGTGTGTGTGTGTGGAGGCATTGTGTGTGTGTGTGTGTGGAGGCATTGTGTGTGTGTGTGTGTGTGGAGGCATTGTGTGTGTGTGTGTGTGTGGGGTGTGTGTGTGTGTGTGTGTGGGTTGTGGTGTGGAGGCAGTTGTGTGTTTTTTTGTGTGTTGTGGCATTGTGTGTGTGTGTGTGTGTATGAATTGTGTTTGTGTGTGGTGGAGGCATGGTGTGTGGAGGCCATTGTGTGTGTGGAGGCATTGTGTGTGTGTGTGTGGAGGCATTGTGTGCGCGTGGAGGCATTGTGTGTGTGTGTGTGTGTAGGCATTGTGTGTGCGTGTGTGGAGGCATTGTGTGTGTGGAGGCATTGTGTGTGTGGAGGCATTGTGTGTGTGTGTGTGGAGGCATTGTGTGCGCGTGGAGGCATTGTGTGTGTGTGTGTGGAGGCATTGTGTGTGCGTGTGTGGAGGCATTGTGTGTGTGTGGAGGCCATTTGTGTGTTGAGGCATTGGTGTGTGTGTGTGTGGAGGCATTGTGTGCGCGTGGTGGCATTGTGTGTGTGTGTGGGAGGCATTGTGTGTGTGGAGGCATTGTGTGCGCGTGGAGGCATTGTGTGTGTGTGTGTGGAGGCATTGTGTGTGTGTGTGGGGAGGCATTGTGTGTGTGTGTGTGGAGGCATTGTGTGTGTGTGTGTGGAGGCATTGTGTGC
Organism: Phyllomedusa bahiana; assembly: GCA_025379985.1. Lineage (NCBI taxonomy): Eukaryota > Metazoa > Chordata > Amphibia > Anura > Hylidae > Phyllomedusa > Phyllomedusa bahiana. The sequence continues at coordinate 5,574 of JAODAL010020131.1, read as the reverse complement.
GCGTGGAGGCATTGTGTGTGTGTGTGTGGAGGCATTGTGTGTGGGAGCTGTGGGGGAGGCATTGTGTGTGGGAGTTCTGGGGGAGGCATTGTGGGGAGGCATTGTGGGAGCTGTGTGTGGGGGCATTGTGGGGAGGCATTGTGTGTGGGAGCTGTGTGTGGAGGCATTGTGTGTGGAGGCATTGTGTGTGTGGAGGCATTGTGTGTGTGGAGGCATTGTGTGTGTGGAGGCATTGTGTGTGGAGGCATTGTGTGTGGAGGCATTGTGTGTGGGAGCTGTGTGTGGAGGCATTGTGTGTGGAGGCATTGTGTGTGTGGAGGCATTGTGTGTGGAGGCATTGTGTGTGTGGAGGCATTGTGTGTGGAGGCATTGTGTGAGTGGAGGCAAGGTGAGTGGAGGCATTGTGTGTGGGGGGCCAGTGTGTGTGGAGGCATTGTGTGTGGGGGGCCAGTGTGTGTGGAGGCATTGTGTGTGTGGAGGCATTGTGTGTGTGTGTGTGGAGGCATTGTGTGTGTGGAGGCATTGTGTGTGTGGAGGCATTGTGTGTGTGTGTGTGTGTGGAGGCATTGTGTGTGTGGAGGCATTGTGTGTGTGTGTGGGGGCATTGTGTGTGTGTGTGGAGGCATTGTGTGTGTGGAGGCATTGTGTGCGTGTGGAGGCATTGTGTGCGTGTGGAGGCATTGTGTGTGTGCGTGTGGAGGCATTGTGTGTGTGCGTGTGGAGGCATTGTGTGTGTGCGTGTGGAGGCATTGTGTGCGTGTGGAGGCATTGTGTGCGTGTGGAGGCATTGTGTGTGTGTGTGGAGGCATTGTGTGTGTGTGGAGGCATTGTGTGTGTGCGTGTGGAGGCATTGTGTGTGCGTGTGGAGGCATTGTGTGTGCGTGTGGAGGCATTGTGTGCGTGTGGAGGCATTGTGTGTGTGTGTGTGTGTGTGTGGAGGCATTGTGTGTGTGTGTGGAGGCATTGTGTGTGTGTGGAGGCATTGTGTGTGTGTGTGTGGAGGCATTGTGTGTGTGTGTGGAGGCATTGTGTGTGTGTGTGGAGGCATTGTGTGTGTGGGGGCATTGTGGGGAGGCATTGTGGGAGCTGTGTGTGGAGGCATTGTGTGTGCGTGTGGAGGCATTGTGTGCGTGTGGAGGCATTGTGTGTGTGTGGAGGCATTGTGTGTGTGGAGGCATTGTGGGTGTGGAGGCATTGTGTGTGTGGAGGCATTGTGTGTGTGTGGAGGCATTGTGTGCGTGTGTGGAGGCATTGTGTGCGTGTGTGGAGGCATTGTGTGCGTGTGTGGAGGCATTGTGTGCGTGTGTGGAGGCATTGTGTGAGCTGTGGGGGGAGGCATTGGGTGTGCGTGTGAGGCATTGTGTGTCCCGTTGGAGCATTGTGTGTGCGTGAGGAGGCAATTGTGTTGTGCGTGTGGAGGCATTGTGTGTGTGTGGAGGCATTGTGTGCGTGTGGAGGCATTGTGTGCGTGTGGAGGCATTGTGTGTGTGCGTGTGGAGGCATTGTGTGTGTGCGTGTGGAGGCATTGTGTGCGTGCGTGTGGAGGCATTGTGTGTGTGTGTGTGTGGAGGCATTGTGTGTGTGTGGAGGCATTGTGTGTGTGTGGAGGCATTGTGTGTGTGTGTGTGGAGGCATTGTGTGTGTGTGGAGGCATTGTGTGTGTGTGGAGGCATTGTGTGCGTGTGGAGGCATTGTGTGCGTGTGGAGGCATTGTGTGCGTGTGGAGGCATTGTGTGTGTGTGGAGGCATTGTGTGTGTGGGAGGCTTTGTTGTGTGTGAGGAGGCATTGTGAGTGCGTGTGGAGCATTTTGGTGCTGTAGGCATTGTGTGTGAGTGGAGGCATTGTGTGCGTGTGAGGCATGTGGGGTGCGTGTGGAGTCATTGTGTGCGTGCTTGTGGAGGCATTGTGTGCGAGCTGTTTGGAGGGCATGTGTGTGTGTGTGTGTGGAGGCATTGTGTTTGTGTGGAAGGCATTTGTTGTGGGTGTGTGGAGGCATTGTGTGGTGTGGTGGCGTGCATTGTGGTGTGTGTGGAGGCATTGTGTGAGTGTGTGTGTGGAGGCATTGTGTGCGCGTGGAGGCATTGTGTGTGTGTGGAGGCATTGTGTGCGCGTGGAGGCATTGTGTGTGTGTGTGTGGAGGCATTGTGTGTGCGTGTGGAGGCATTGTGTGCGTGTGGAGGCATTGTGTGCGTGTGGAGGCATTGTGTGTGTGCGTGTGGAGGCATTGTGTGTGCGTGTGGAGGCATTGTGTGTGTGTGGAGGCATTGTGTGCGTGTGGAGGCATTGTGTGCGTGTGGAGGCATTGTGTGCGTGTGGAGGCATTGTGTGTGTGGAGGCATTGTGTGTGGAGGCATTGTGTGTGTGTGTGTGATTGTGTGTGTGTGGAGGCATTGTGTGTGTGTGTGTGTGTGTGTGTGTGTGTGTGGAGGGCATCGTGTGTGTGTGTGTGTGGAGGGCATTGTGTGTGTGTGTGTGGAGGGCATCGTGTGTGTGTGTGTGTGGAGGGCATCGTGTGTGTGTGTGTGTGTGTGTGTGTGTGTGTGTGGAGGCCTTGTGTGTGTGTGTGGTTGTGGAGGCATTGTGTGTGTGTGGAGGCATTGTGGGTGTGTGTGTGTGGAGGCATTGTGTGTGTGGTGTGTGGAGGCATTGTGGTGTGTTGTGGGGGCAGTGGTGGGTTGGTGAGGATGGTTGTGTTGGGGGCATTGTTGTGTGTTGTGGTGGGGCATTGGGTGGTTGGGGAGGCTTGGTTGTGTGTGTAATTTGGGTGTGGTGGGGCTTTGGTTGTAATTTTGGGTTTGTGGGGTTTTTTTGTTGGGGGCATTGGTTGTGTTTGGGGCATTGTGGGGGGGCCAGGGGGGGAAGGCAGTGGGGCTGTTTTGATGGGGCCCGGGGGAGGGGGGGCCCGGGGGGGCCGAAGGGGGGGGGGGGCCCAGATGTTTCAACTGAGGGGGCCTGAAATTTCGATGGCGCCCTGACTAGGGGTTTGAGGCCATATGGAGCAGTGCTTTTTAAAATGGGGCACGTTTTCGGGGACTGGGGGCATTGATCTGGAATTGGGAGATTTAGGGGAAAATGAGGGCATTGTTCTTGTACTGGGGTTTTGTGGCTATGCAGGGGGCTTTGTGGTGATAAAAGGCATTGAGAGGGTAGGTTTAATTGGTTTTGGGGACATTGGGCGGCTGGGAGCTTTATGCTATACGGGGGTAGGGGGGCGGGGACGGAGGCATTATACCTGTACCAGGGAAAATGCCCCCCTTTCGGGGGGCATTGGGGCTCATCCGGAGTCAGTGCGTTGTAAGGGGCATTTTTTGCTTACGGAGCAGGCTTTTGGGGGGGGTATGGGGGAAATGGGGGCACTGTGGCGGTCAGGCAGTACTGTTGGGGGTCACTAAAAGGGGCTTTCACCCTTATCCCCCCTTTCAATTTTTCCTTCGCCACCCTTGACGTACATACCCCACGTTAAACCTCCCCCGTCAGGAACCTCCACCGACGCCCCCCCCAAATCCCCCCTTTTGGGGGGGGACCAAAACACCCAGTTTAAAAGGGGTTGTTATAGAAAAATAACTGGGAAAAAGGGGGCCAGGGGTAGAGCCGCCAGGCCCCGCCCCTACTGCACCCTTGTTCCCGGCGGCTTCAATGTAGGGGCCACGCACAGTGAGGTCTACCTGCCAGCACCACGCCCTGCCTTCTCCATGATGGCACAGACTGTATTTCACTATGGCGCCCCCTATGAGGAAAATTTTGGGTTTTTAATTTTTCCCAAATTTGGGGGAGGCTGGGGGGAGGGTTTAGGGGGTTCTCCCAAAAATTTTTGCATGAAAAAAATTTTACCCTAAAAACCCACAAAAGTTTTCATGCTCCATCGACCATATGGGGGGGGTAGGGCCCCTTGGCCAGGAAAGGGTGCGCCCCTCTGGGCGCGAAACGCCCCCTCTACCCCCCTATCCCGAAATTTTGGTTTTTCGTGACCCCTGCTGGGTCTTGTTTTATTTAAGGGTCCCAAAGTATCAAGTGGTTCCCCGCAGCTCCAACTCCCTCATTCACCCCTTTCCGGCCCAAAACCCCAAGGTAAAATTTTCCCAACCCTTTTCCCGACCTTTTTTAGACCTTATTACATAGGAAGATTTGGCAACTGCAGGAAATCTGTTCTGTTCTCTGGCAGGAGGGGAAAAAAGGGGAAAAAAAAAACAGCGCCCAAAAAACAGCAACAAAAATGGGGGGAATTAGCCCTGTCATACCTCCCCCCTGTGCAGACCTTTGGGTTGTGTGTTTTCCTCCCCGCTTGAAAACATGAGTCTGTGGATCTCCTCCCCCGCGTGCAACACTGGGTTTTGTGTGGGTCTCCTCCCGCTGTGCAAAAATGGATCTGTGGGGATCCCCTCCCCAATGTGCAAAACCCCTGATTTTGTGTGATCTCCTCCCCAAAAGTGCCCCAAAACTGAGGGCTGGGTGCTTCCCCCCCCAACCCCTGTGGCGACAATGATTGTGTGATTCCTCCCCGCTGGCAGACACTGAGTCGTGTGATTACCCCACTGTGCAAAAAGATCGTGTGTCTCCGTCCCGCTGACGCACTGGATTTGTGATCTCCTCCCCGCTGTGCAGACCCTGGATCTGTGTGATCTCCTCCCCGCTGTGCAGACACTGAGTCTGTGTGATCTCCTCCCCACTGGCAGAAATGAGTTGTGTGATTCCTCCCCGCGTGAGACAGGGATCTGTTGATCCCTCCCCGCTGTGCAACACTGATCGTGTGACTCCTCCCCGCGTGCAGACACGAGCTGTGTGACCCCCTCCCCACTGGCAACACAAGCTGTGTGACCTCCTCCCCGTGTGCGCACTGAATCTGATCTCTTCTCCCTCCCTGTAGATTATTCCCTGGGTCTTCTCCTCCACACTCTAAATACACTGAAGCTGACACTGCCTGGGTGTGATCTCTCCTCCCTCCCTGCAGATTCTGCCCTGGGTTCTCTTCTTTACACTGTCAAACATAAATCTGTTTCTCCCACTCTGTGGAATCCCCCCCTCTCAGTAGAGCCCCCCTATTATTGCCTTTTCACGATGCGCCTTTTGGGGTGACCTCCCTCCCCCCCTGCAGATTCTGCCCGTGATTCCCCCCTCACCTAAAGTATTGTCTACCCCGCCCAGCAACCCCCTGGTTTGATTTGCACACATGTCCCGAGGATTTCGCTTCCCCTCCCTGCAGATTCTGCTATGGGCTCGCTCCTCACACTGATGACTCCCATTTATGTGATCTCTCCTCCCTCCTTGCAGATTCTGCCTTGTGCTCTCTCCTCTAATGCTGCCTGTGTGATCTCTCCTTCTTCCCTGCAGATTCTTAACCCTGCCTATGCACTTTGGTAGTGCTGTTCCGAATTTTTTTGCCCCCCCACGGGTTTTCCCCCAAAAAAAAAGGAAAGGCCTTGGGCCCCAAAAAAACGACTTCACGACCCCATACGGGCCCGTTCCCAAGGCCATTTGTTCCCCTTGCCCGAACCCCCAGGGGCGCCTCTTCAAACATTTTTGGGATTGGCCATGGGACCCCCCCACTATAAAATAAATGGGTTTTGGGGACGCCA